>JACXGM010000468.1:35899-73574 GCA_016801145.1 Umbra pygmaea | reverse complement strand
AGGAGGTGCGGGCTTTAGTGGCAACCAGAGTTATAAACCTGCTTGAACGCAGATTGAGAGAGGGTGTTGCTCTGGAGATTAATGATCTCAGGTAAATTGGGGTTTTGCCTAGGAGACACTTGTAGATTAGATGATACCAGTGTGTTAGACGTCGGGTGTGTAGTGAAGGCCAGCCAATTAGTGTATAGAGACTGCAGTGATGGGTGTTATATGGAGCATTGGTGACAAAACGGATGGCGCTGTGGTACACAACATCTAATTTTCGAAGTAGAGAGTTTGATGCAGATCTGTAAATTACATCACCAAAGTGATATAATAATTACTTATTGAATAATGATTACTTTTAAGAAATAATGATTACTTTTTTCACACTGCATGACAAAACAGAGGGGAAGTCATCTAACTATAACACAAGAAAATCATTTAAGGGTAGAAAACACATCCTGAAAAAAGTAAACATGAAGTTAAAGTGGATGAGTTTGAGGACCACATTCCCAAAGAGAGAGAGTGGGGGGACCCGGTAGTGCACATTGATGGTATCATTCCAACTCACAGTCCAGTTCGACTCTGTGAAGTGATTTGGATCCCTATGGTACATGCCATATGATTTTTGTTATTGCCGTTTCCACCGTTTGTCAGAATGGGAAAGAAAGGTGATTTAAGCAATTTTGAGCATGGCATGGTTGTTCGTGGCAGACAGGCTGGTCTGAGTATTTCACAATCTGCTCAGTTACTGGGATTTTCACGCACAACCATTTCTAGGGTTTACAAACAATGGTGTGAAAAGGGAAAAACATCCAGTATGTGGCAGTCCTGTGGGCGAAAATGCCTTGTTGATGCTAGAGGTCAGAGGAGAATGGGCCGACTGCTTCAAGCTGATAGAAGGGCAACTTTGACTGAAATAATCACTCGTTACAGCCGAGGTATGCAGCAAAGCATTTGTGAAGCCACAACACGCACAATCTTGAGGCGGATGGGCAACAACAGCAGAAGACCCCACCGGGTACCACTCATCTCCACTACAAATGGGAAAAAAAGGCTACAATCGGCAAGAGCTCACCAAAATTGGACAGTTGAAGACTGGAAAAATGTTGCCTGGTCTGATGAGTCTTGATTTCTTTTGAGACATTCAGATGGTAGAGTCAGAATTTGGCGTAAACAGAATGAGAACATGGATCCATCATGACTTGTTACCACTGTGCAGGCTAGTGGTGGTGGTGTAACGGTTTGGAGGATGTTTTCTTGGCACACTTTAGGCCCGTTAGTGCCAATTTGGCATCGTTTAAATGCCACGGCCTACCTGAGCATTGTTTCTGACCATGTCCATCCCTTTATGGCCACCATCCTCTGACGGCTACTTCCAGCAGGATAATGCACCATGTCACAAAGCTCGAATCATTTCAAATTGGTTTCTTGAACATGACAATGAGTTTACTGTACTAAAATGGCCCCCACAGTCACCAGATCTCAACCCAATAAAGCATCTTTGGGATGTGTTGGAACGGGAGCTTCGTACCCTGGATGTGCATTCCACAAATCTCTATCAACTGCAAGATGCTATCCTATCAATATGGGCAAAAATTTCTAAATAATGCTTTCAGCACCTCGTTGAATCAATGCCACGTAGAATGAAGTCAGTCCTGATGGTGAAAGGGGGCCAAACACAGTATTAGTATGGTGTTCCTAATAATCCTTTAGGTGAGTGTATTTAGGGTGATTTTACATTTCAGCTGCACAGTTTGCCATTAGGCTATATTCGTACTTATATTATGTTTCACCTGCACATTTCATTTTGTCAGATTCATGCGAGAACTTTTCACACATTCTATAGTGTTAAAAATTATACTGCAATATTCACGGTTAAGGTTATTGTCATGCCCAGCCCAGTGTGGGCTGGTGTTTACAGGGACTATGAACATTTATATTGGACTCCTTTATATATTAGTTATTTTGTGTTCATTCAATGCTATGCATGGTGGGTCTGTTATATGTTTATATGTGTAGGTCCCTTTAAATCTGACATCTCTCTCCCAGTCTGTTCTCGCAAGACTAGGGGTAGGCTGTTTGTACTGTGTTGGTGGATTCTGATTAGTAGCTATAGTCAGCCGTGTTAGTTAGCTATAGGATACATAAGCTGAACAAACTGAGAGAGAGAGAGGTCGGACATTGAAAAATTAACGTGGATGTGAGTCTTATTTCTGTTGCGAGAAACTTTGCGTTTCGACAACGGTTCCAGGAGCTACTGACGTGATGTGAAAAGTGAGTCGTAGTAAAAATGTATGCATTATAAAATATATTTCCCTGTTTAGCCATTAGTGTCCATGCCGCTATAAAGAGCACGTAGGCTTGCTGTGCATATATGTAGTGCATCTATCTATCTGCATCACCGTGTGTATAGTTCCTGGACTTACAAATAAATACAACGTTTGATCTACAACAACCACCATCTACCGTTCTGTTTGATCTCCCTCTCTACACCACACCAACGCTACCGTTACAGTTATGCATGAGGTTAACGGTTAAGGTTAGGCATGAGGTTACTGACTGTTAAGGTTAGGCGTGAGGTTACTAACGGTTAAGATTAGGGATGATGTTACTAACGGTTAAGGTTAGGTATGATGTTACTGAGATTAAGGTTAGGGTTAACAACGCCTGTCTGCATCACGCTGCAATGGAGAACAAAACACACACAGTGTCCATCTGGATTTGAACTCGCTACACCGGCATGAAAGTTGCAAATGTATACACCCGTCCACCATCCCTGACCCCCGCCTTAGCAAAATCAATGCTACTTACAGTACATGCTACGTTATGATCTTCATATGTTCATATTTAACATTATTCGGTTGTTACATTTAGTTGCCTATGAACGTAATTGATCCTCTCATTTGCTCATATTTCACATATTTCGTTTTTGCAAAATAGTTCCCTCAGAACGTATTTCAGGCAATTTTGGTCTCCTCAGGACAGTATCCAAAAAATACATCTCATAGGAAATTACTTTTTTATCTATAAAAAAAACCTTTGGCTGGTATCTTCCTCTGGGAGTTTCAAACATTGGTCCTTTTTTGTTAGCAAGACAATCTAACTGAGCATGTACAGAGTGAGTGTAATCACTCAAGCTTATTTCTGATTGGAGGAATTCAAAGGTGTTAAAACCGTCCCATGTTACAACTGTACCTGCCCTCCCCTAAAGATGCCTCTACATAACTAAAGTAGCATTTTTGTTCTCCTCAGTTTTGTAATTGCCCTGTGATACAAACAGTGTTTTAGAACTACACAAACAACTTGGAAATTGCATCAAGGCAGACAAAATGTTGCTTTGGCCAGAAAGCATAAGGTAATCAAAATCCAAATCCCAAAATTCCAATGCATGTGCTTAAGAAAACATATTCTTGGTTGCTTGTTAAGGTAGAGACATGAGCATGTCATTACTGTATGTGGAGAATAAAACCTTGGTGGAGCTGACGATACTTGCTGTGTGTTCTTCAGCTTGCCAGTTAAGTGATACAAAGCTGTCTGTAAATCTTTTTTTAAGTAAGCAGATCAGACATTGAATACCACTGACATATGATATTGCTTTCTTCTTGTCATATCGCTACCACTGCTTGCTTCGATTTCACTATGCTTCCTATACTTCCTATGTAATATAAAACTCGGCAAGCCTGTTTGATGTGCATGCTTATACCAAAGAACTAGCTGACACAGAGATTGTGGGTAATTGTTAAAGCTGAATTGAAACATTGTCAGAAAACTATAAAACTATCATTATTCTCACCTTTGCCACTTATAAACAATCACTATAGATCTTAGACTTCGGTCCGGTCATTTATAGAACTGCTTCAAACTCCCTCCTGAGAAATATCTGTTTTGTCATCATGACCTATATAGTTGGCTGGCCCTCGTTACACACTCGGTACCTAAATCACTGATATAAATTATAGTCACTGATAAATCACAGATATCTACAAGTCTTTACTAGGTAAAACTGCATTGAGTTCACTTATTACCAGAGCATTACCCGCTCACTAATCTTTGAAACTTCAAAGTAAATTTAGCATAATTTGATAAATAGCTTAATTTAACTTCTGTGTCCATATGCTATACAAATTGCTATATCCAGCCTGCCTTGAACAGCGCAAAAAGGAAAATACAAATTTCAGCTAAAACCCTTCCCATATTTGTCATTGGTTGTGTTCTGTCTTCACTTCTGTCTTCATGACAGCACCGCTGTCATCCAATCGTGATTCACCCACCAAAAATAATAAGTGACCATAACAAAACAAACCCAGGAATCATTATTTCATTTATTTGAGCAACTCCTTGCAGAGTCTATTTGAAACAGACTCTGACCACGGGAGATTGCTCGCTCACAGCCTGCCCTCAAGCAGATACTTCTCTCTGGTCACACCAAAAGCTCATAACTCTTTTGGCCGACAACTCCTTCTAGTTCTCAGCTGCCAAAGATTGGAACAAGCTACAGAAATCTCTTAAACTTGAGACCACCATCTCCCTCACTGCCTTAAAGGATTACATTCAGAGTTACTTTCAGACTATTGTACGTTATCCCCTAACTCATTTGTACATTGTGTTTGTCCATTTATGCCCCAGTGCTTTTATCCGTATTTTGCCCATATTCATCAGCACCGTTATCGTTTTGTACATTTTGCACACTATCATTTGCAAAGTTATGCTCAATGTGATACCTATTCCATTGTCTGCAGGTCTGTATTGTTACCAAGTTTTTGTTATGCTGTGTTGATTGTTTTCCACTTTTGTTGTTTAGGGGTAATGGCTTGTGGCTTTTTTCCGCCTGATGGATAATTATTGTAAATACAAATTTGGTCTGAATTGAAATGGACTTTCGTGGTAAAATAAAGGTAAATTAAAATAAACAAAAAAATTGTATAGTTGTGTGTGTCTTGTTTTGATAGAACACTTAAGAAGGCTATTTCTGCCCCTTACTTGTTGATATGGTCATTTTAGATAGCGTCTCTGCTAAACACAAAACAACTATTTATTCTCATGAAATCTTGACCAAGAACAACATAATTATCTCACTTACAGATGTAGAGATACTTAATATTTGCCAAAAACAAACACTGGAAAGCTGGAATGTCTTTGTTTTCACTTCAACAAAGATGGTATTTATTTAATCTTGTGATGTGAGACGTCAAATGCCCTGATCATAGAAATGGAATGATTAGAAATGCTATTCCAATTCAAGTCAATGTAGCAGAATGGTCAGAGCGGCAGCAATTTTTTGTGTACCATTCAAAGCTCTAACGGCCTACTTCTGCATTAAACCGATTTGCAGCAAGTCGCGGAATCACTAGATAGTTTTGCTACAGCATCAGAGGAGCAGTCATCTGCGCTAACATATCTCTGTGGCATGACAGTAGTTGGCGGTGTATTCACCTTTCAGATGGTTGCGAGCCGCCATTAAATCAAAGAAGAAGATCACCCATGGCCTACCTTGTGTGGAAGAGGAAGTGTTCTGGATTTAATTGAATTATAATTCTATTGGTAAGTCATCAAAATATATTTAATATATGCTAATATTACAAACTACAGTTAGAAAAGATCTATAATTTGTCTTGGGAGCTAGACAAGATCTAAATAACCTCATCTGATAACTAGATAAATATCACTTTGAGATGGCTAATGGGAAAAATAGTGTGTACGACATCGTGACAACTAACAACAGTCGCCATTTTGTTGTGTACTAATCAAATGACCAAGCAAAACATTTCAATGAGGTTTCTACTCATTCCATTTCTATGTTGTTTTTTACACGTGACAGTGAATTTTTAACACTGAATTGTGTTATTCCCTTACACTAAGTTTGTTAATTTCTAATTTGCATATTTCCCAGCACGCCTTCTTAAGTAACTGTGACATCATCATGTGGCTCTTGACATGTACCACAATGACAGTCACTGTAAGATTTAGATTTTTTGCTTCCTACCGACTGTGTCTGTTTCATGTCCTTATATGGTTTTTCCTGTTTTGTTCAGTGTCCTCACCTGGTTTACGTTACTCGTTAGTATTTAATTCCCTCTGTTCTTTCCTCCTGTTGGTTATTATTCCTGTCTTAGGCTGTTATGTGTTGTGTGCCTTTCAGTGCTTCTTCACCATTAAGGACTATGTTCAAGTTCCTAGTGTATATTTACAACTACAAGTGTGTTGAGTAAATAAAGTATTCCTCATGGATTAAACACATCCATGTTGGAATGCTGTCCTGAGTAGGTATTTTTTAACAGTGTTTTATATTTGGGATAATTGCACAAAAAAAGCCAAATTATTCCAGTAAGCTATCTTTGTGAGCTTACTGACTATAATAAGGATAGTGTTCAAAAAGGGTGGGTTCTACAGCAAAAACATTATTATTATCTCCAATGAATGTGTAGATTGTTACACATAAATAAATAAACTACTAGTAGGTAGTTAATTAGGATAATGGAACAGGACTCATGCTTACCATACAAAAATGGATAAGCAGCATTTGTGTACCGTTCCTAATAAGGATATGCCCACTGATTGGTTGGGTGGAGTACAGTTGAAAAGACCCAAAATATTTCAGGACTAAAGAGTACTACATCACTTCTGGTAATCTAGTCTAGGTTGACATTTGTACATTGTGTTTGTATTCATCATACTTATCCTACATTTTGCAAAGTGATAACAGACCTACTTTCTATTTCAGTGACCAGCTTCAAAGAGCTTTTCATATAATGAAAATAAATATCATTATATGACAATGTTTCCTAACCTATCAAGTGTATATTTTGCCATTTGAACAGGAATTGCAATAAGTTCATGAGGAGTTTTGCTTTCACAGTATTCTGTATTGCGCAATGTGGTAATGAGTAAGCGCAGGAGGCAGTAGGAAGATAGGTTTTTGCCCTGAGCAGAGACCAATTTTGAGAACATCGAGTACACAAAACAAGTGGATGTGGGTTTAAATGGCAGAAAAAGGCAATCTAGACTAACTATGTTGAATGAAGGAATCCAGTGACCCGCTCTAGTTTTTGTGAAAACAAAATGTATGGAAAGGGTGGAGTGAAAACAAACACTATCAATGGCCTTTCTGAATCTGGGAAACTGACATTCTGCATCTTTCTTCATGCTGTGATCTAATCAGTGTTTTCCATCCAGCGCTCAGCGATGCTATCTCAAGTCACTCACCAACTCTCCATTAGCTGTTAATTTGTATGAGTGGTGTAGTTTTGCTATTTAAATGTTGGTGAACCTTAAAAAACAACACCTGACT
Source organism: Umbra pygmaea (assembly GCA_016801145.1). Taxonomy (NCBI): domain Eukaryota; kingdom Metazoa; phylum Chordata; class Actinopteri; order Esociformes; family Umbridae; genus Umbra; species Umbra pygmaea. The sequence goes on along the minus strand of JACXGM010000468.1, from coordinate 66,301 downwards.
CACTCATTTACAATTTATCAAGCCTGCCTTAATAGGTTTATATGAATTTTTAAGCAGCCACAATGGCTCTTAAACGCTTATTCCATAATGCACTGTGTGTACGTTTTCATTTAAATCTATATTTCACATGTATTTATTCAGGTAGGGTGATTGACAACTGATTCTCATTTGCAATGGCCACCTTTCCAAGATAAAGCATATCAGTTCAAAGGCGACACACATTTTCAGATACAATACGCAAAATACAAAATAGAATAGAATATATTACAATGTGCGCAAAATGTGGTTAGAATAAATGTTAGGGCAATAAATACACCACAATGGCAGAAGAGTAACACAGATGTACACTGTATATATGCAAACAGATCAAAAACCAGAAAGAAGCTTAACACGTAAAAAGCTCAGAGAGAAACTCGGGCATCTGTTTCCTGAAGTCAGTAGGGTCATGGAGATCTCCAGTTTTAAGAGTTGTTTGCAATTTATTCCAGTCATTAGAAGCAGAGAACAGGAAGGAATGATGGCCAAAGGAAGTGTTGACCTTAGGACCACTGAAATATAGCTGTTAGAGCTCGGGTGGTCATTAGTATAATACTTTCAAGCAGATCTAGAGTGCATGTGTGCTTTTTCTATTTATTTCCAAGGAGTTAATAAAAGCTGTGTGATTAGCCTCTTTGGTATTAGACGTACATAAATGTTTAGGAAATTTTACACAGTGTGACTTTGTGTGATTCCGCGTAGCTACAGGACAGGAAATCGTTGTCACAGTCTACACTAGGACTCACTCACTCAATCTCAAACACTTAAGGGAACACTTCAGACCCCTAAACAGCTCAAAATCATTGTGCCGGTTGTGTTTCCAACATGACAGTCACTAAAAACACCTCTCTGCATTCAGTATTTCCCAACTCGGCAACCGTAAGTTTTCCAGAAACCTCCGGTAACATCACTGCAACATTTTCGAAGAAACATCTAGATTCAGTGGATGCATTTGTTTGACCTTCTGATATTTATTTGTCCCATTTATTCCAATATTGACTTGATTCCAAGATCAAATTGCTTCAAAACGAACATCTACGGCCGTATTTAATGATCTAAGCACACGGCGTGAAGTGCATAGCACAAGTGTGCTTTGGCCGTATCCAAATCCACTTTTGCTAGTTTGACGGTGGAAAAAAGGGTTCATGCGCGGGGCCCATTGTCTCAAAGGGGTTGTACTAAGTGTCTTGATTAATTCATAGGTGTGTTTTGGGCGTAACATGCAATAAACCAATCAGAGATTCATCTCCCATTCCCTTTAAGAGCCAGGCGCGTTTGTATATTTCGCTCATCGCTATTATGATGGCGGATTTGCACCGTAATCTTTTGCATGTTTGTGTGCTGCTTCACTTCCCTGTGTGTGTGCAACAAGCATAGTGTGCATGCACTGTGCATATGCCTAGGTGCATTTGACCAATTTGCTGTTAAAATAACAATGACATGCTGCACCATTGACTAGACCAGGTTTTTGTTGGTCAAAGGCGCGATCACTTTCCGATGCCTCAAGATAGCAATACACCGAGAATTATCCTGAACACACCTCCCTGTTAGATCAGCACACCCATGGGCGCAAATATGGGTGCAGGTGCATTTGCTATTGGACAGCTGCGTCGGTCTTAAACTAGCAAAGACACTTGTGTTCGGGCTTTGCGCTGCGTTGCGCTGGGTGCAAAATAAATCCCCATAAACACCAATTCATTATCAGGTCAGCAGAGCAGCAGTAATAGCTTGTGGTGGCCATCCAGCTAATGTTTTTCTCTTCAACATATTCAGCCTCACCAGTAGGCTAGGTAATGTATCTCTAAATATGCATATGTGGAACATCTAGACACTAAAAGAAGGGGCATCCTTCTACGAGTGGAGACATCTGGGCTGCTGTGTCCCTCAATCATCTGATCATCCGTATGCAAATGTTTATTAAATGCAGGTGGCTTCTAACAGCCTTGTGATTTTACACAATAATAAGGCTGTAAAGGAATCACTTCCTTATCACTAAAGATGGATGTTTTTTCTGTTTGTAACTGACCAGGCATCTCACCTTCTTTGAACATTGGCTTACTTGCAAATTGGAGCCAGACTGCATAGGGTAGATGGCACACAAGGGGTCTCTCTTACTTGAGCATGGTTCACTTTATAACATTCTCTTACACCTAAACACAAAAGATACGGTCATTTTAAAGTTGAAGATTTTCATAGAATTTTCACAAATGCCTGACTTCATAATTCCCAACTTTCTTCATAAAGTTATATTGCCAATAAAGCCTTAGTCTACATCCTGGAATTATGAATCATATAGAACCTACTGTATGCATAATTAAGCTGGTTTTAGGCATACAAATTTGTTAATGAATTGCTGTTTGTTTCAAATCTACAAAGTAGTTAAAACTATAAAAGCTTCCATGTTGAGCAAGGAGAAAACAGTGCTGTCACACATGCTTGGAGGATGAGAGGGTATACCGACAAAAGGCTCAGGAGAGGAGAACAATGAAGTAACCCCCCGCCACCCGCCTAAAACAGTTTGTTTGTTAATTAAAAAAAAAACATTTTTGATGAAAAAAAACATAATGTTAAACCGCCCATTTTGGACTGGATGTGTAAAATGTTGTTTACACACTCATCGGCCTCTTCATTAGATACACCTTGCTTGTACCGAGTTGGACCACCTCTTGCCTTAATTTTTCGAGGCATAGATTCAACAAGGGGCTGGAAACATTCCTCAGAGATTTTGGTCCATATATATATTTTTTTGAATATATTTTTATTAATAATGACAACAATGCAAACACACAAAATGCACATCACATCTACATCTATAAGTCCCCCCACACCAAAGCCCCACCCGTCCCACACCCACACAGCATCCACCCAGCACTAACCCAACACAAACCAAAAGCATAAAGCAAATAAATTAATTAAACATAAAACACACACACAAACAGACGCAGGGAGGCTGGGAACAATTCCATTGGAGTAGAATTTTCCATTGAGCCAATAGCGTAGTAAAAGCAACAGTATCTGCATGTTTGAGGCCAGATGTAAACAGATATTCCGGAACACCAAAAACAGCCATCAGGGGACCAGATAAACATTAAGCAATATGGATAAGATCTTGAAGACAGTCGAGGTAGTCAGCTTAGGGCATAGAAAAAACATATAATAATGGTGACAATGGGAGACATTACAACTGTCACAAACATCAATCACAGTAGGGTAAATTTCAGACAGTCTGGACTTGTAGAAGTGAACTCTATGTATCACCTTATACCAACTGTATAAATCCTAGCCGGGCACAAGATGTAGTTGAGTTTACTCTGTCTATTCCCTCACCCCACCACTCCTCTGTGAATTCAACACCCATTTCCCACTCTCAGGCTGATTTAAAACTTTTGGAGGAGTGTTTATCGGAAGCCATAATACATGAATAGACCTGAGTGATTACTGCTTTCTGTCTAGGCAGAAGAGTCAATAGAGCATCCCAGGCCTGGTTTGGAAGTAAATCGGGAAAGCCAGACAATTGGGAGGGAATCAAATGTCTTATGGAGGCAAAGAGTGTTTGGAGGCCAGATTAGACAAGCTAGAAAATTACATTTTATAAGGTCATGGAGGTTCTTAATACCTTTCCTTGTCCAGAAAGAGAATGTATTGTAGGACAGGGAAATATGTGTTTTTTGTCAATAGGGCCCATAACGGAAGCAAAGGAGAATATAAAATTGTGAGATTTTAGTCCATATTGACATTATTGCTGTAGATTCATGATGTGAATCTCCAATTTCACAACATCCTAAAGGTGCTCGATTGGATTGAGATCTGGTGACTGCGGACATTCTCCTCTGACCTCTGCCATCAACAAGGCATTTTTGCCCAGAGAACTGCCATTCACTGGATATTTCTCTTTTTCTGACCAATCTTTGTACATCCTAAAGATGGTTGTGCAGGAAAATCCCATTAGAGCTGCACTTTCTAAAATACTCAAACCAGCCCCTCTGGCACCAACAAACATGCCACGTTCAAAGTGACTTAAAACACATTTCTTCCCCATTCTGATGCTTGGTTTGAACTTTATTACATCGTTTTGACCATGTCTATATGCCTAAATGCATTGTCTTGCTAAAACATGATTGGTTAATTAGATATTTGTGTTAACAAGCATTTGAACAGGTGTACCTTATGAGTGGCTGATGAGTGAATGAGCATAATCTACTGTAACTGGATGTTTATATTTGTATAATCTTCTGTAATTTGATGTTAATATGTGCATAATCTACTATAATTTTATGTTTATATATGTATAATCTACTGTAATTTGATGTTAATATGTGTATAATTTACTGTAATTTAATGTTTATATGTGTATAATCTGGAAGTTTTATCACTCCATTATACGTCAGATAGTTGGGAAAAGTTTTAAAAGTGACTGTTGTTGATGGCTGTTACAGCCCCCCAGTCTAGGTGAATGTAGATTTCTGTATGCCCTGTTCTGTGTTAGTGTTCTGTGTGTGTTTGTTCTGTTAAGGAGCTAGATTGTAACATGTGGGGGCTCATCCGGGATTCTGACTTCCCGCTGCTCGGACTTCTTGGAGGCCGGTGATTGAGGTGTGGTGTTTGGGGTGTGAGTAGGGACTGGCTCACTGGCTAAGTAGGGTTGCTGGTTGCATAGTAGCTCTATGTGTATAGTGTCTTCTGTGTGGTGTTAGTTGTTAGGGTTTAGTATGGCGACATCTACTATTGCAGCATTTATTGATGATCCTTCGTCTTTTATTGAACTTGAGCAGCGAGGTCTCAGGTTCCCTCTTTTTAAGGAGCTAGATTGTAACAATGACATGGAGCACAGATTAGCACATACATTTTTTGGAACAATTTTGGATCATCTCATATCATGGACTGTGTCTGACTGGAAGGGCCCTATATGTCTTTTCAGCACAGTAATATTACAATATACTCTCTGGTGACAGTGGTGCAATGTCCACAAGCACTTTGTAGGAAATAACATCAGGGTATTTTATGTTTTAAGTTTTTGATTGTGTGATGCAAGAGCCATTTCAACAACAGAGAACATGACAGTTTACCCAACAGAATCTTTTGAAACTATAATATTGCATAAACAACCTAGGTATCTTAGCTTTACACTGCATGTTGGTTAACGAATCACTCAAGGTGCATTCAAAAAATATATATTTTTTGCCTTCATTTTGCACTGGCTGTGTAATAAACTGTACATACAATTTGCACATAATCTATAAGTAGAATGATTGTCAGGGCTCGAAAGCAAGTGTTTTTGATTATAGGTATGTATCGGCACATACATGAAAAGGAATATAATTTTTGGGGTTCTGTTTTGACAATGTCAACCAGGCAGGGCTGATAAACAATGATGACAAGGTAGGCTACAGATGGGAGTTAAGGCTATCCAGTATGTGCCAAGCTAACAACCTCTCCCTCAGGCAAGACCCAGGAGCTCATTGTGGAATTAAATTATAATGCGCCTGGCAGACTCAGACATGGTTTAGACATACAATATTGTGTGAATGTATGTACAGCACTATGCACTACTGAAAAGGTCACTAACTATTGATCACTTCAGATTTTCTAAAGAGTTGGGCAGATTTAAAAAGGACTCATATTCTGGCATCCCACCAATAAGAGTAAAATTTTTAAGGAACATTCAATTCCTTGCTCACTCACCCCTTTTTTTCCAGAACCCAATACCACACTGGCTCCTTGTCTAGGGCATGGGAAAGGAGGGGCAGAGGGGTTTATGTTGTGTGTGGTAAATTGAGCAGGGAGTTAGGAAAGCATCAGTGCAACTGTAAAATTTTGTAAGCAGGAGGAATGTGGAACTTCAGTCATTTAAGCATTCTGTTAACGGCCTAAATGAAATGACTACAGTACCCACAATCAGACCTCTATCACAAGTACAGCATGAATGTTAATATATTTGATGGAATCATGGTAGTTGGATACCTATAAGATGTATAACAACATTAGTACCTAAATGGCAAAATGCCACAATAGGTACCTAATAAATTGCAGATCTAATACTAATGAGTCATTTTCCATTCCAGGTGAAGGTATTATATTTATCAGATTGTGAAAATGTTAAGACTTTAAGCATAGCCCCAAGCTCATGAAGTCTTGTAACTAAACTCTCTACCATCCTTCTGCTCTCTATTTGGGTACAGCGTGACACAAAGGAAGCCCTGTCACAACACTGGGTATTAAGTAATTATATGTCGAGAGAGAGAGAGAGAGAGAGAGAGAGAGAGAGAGAGAGAGAGAGAGAGAGAGAGAGAGAGAGAGAGAGAGAGAGAGAGAGAGAGAGAGAGAGAGAGAGAGAGAGAGAGAGAGAGAGAGAGAGAGAGAGAGAGCGATCAACATGAAACCTACAAACAGTGCACATTGAAACAAATGAAAAGGTTTCAGAACAGATCATTTTCAAATTGTGCTCAGGTACTGAGTTCCTATTGGCCACAAAACAGTACATGTCTGGGGGGTCCGCATGGCCATGGGTTCAAGCCTGAACATAGGTTCTCTGACTTTCCCCGGGCCTCCTGCACAAGGCAGCGCAAAATTGGCCTAGTGCAGCCAAGCATTTGGGTTAGATAACTCAGATTCTCTATCTTGCCACGTCACTCGCGAGCGACTCCTTGTGTGCAGATCAGGTGCCTGTAAATTCAATTGCAGAAGTATAGTCGGTGAATGTAACCATCCCATGCATGATCCGACTTAAAGCTTCCATGTTGGGTGAACAGTTCAAAAAGAATCAGTGGCTCAGGCGACATGTGGTTGGATGAACCATGTGAGCACCCCTCGTCATCCCACAGATCTGTACAAGTAGTTGAGGAGCTGCTGACAAGGCAGGATTAACAAAAAAATCGGTACATGTCATATGACATTATTGGACCTGTTCTACTACTAGTCAAGTGATGGAGAGTACGTTGAGGGAGCTAAGATAACATTGTGTCCCTGTCAACAACCAGATGAATCTTTCACATCCAAAACCCCAAATATTAATCTGATCATGTTTTATGTTAATTCTTTTGTAAATTATTTTATTAAGACAAGAAAAAACAATATATTCACAATTATACAGGACAACATACATCATAAACATACACACATACTAACAGATAAAAGACAAAAGCTCTCCAACGCACCAAAACAACCCATATCCTCCCCATTCCGTCCAAAAAAAAGATAGCAATAATATTGTTATCATACATACATACATACATACATACATACGTACATACGTACATACGTACATACGTACATACATACATACATACATACATACATACATACATACATACATACATACATACATACATACATACATACATACATACATACATACATACATACATATATACACACACATCACATAAATTAAACATATCAAGTATGAGGGAAGCAGCTGCAGCTTGTATGCAAATTGTTAAAAAGAGACACCTTAAACAGGTGAAAGGAAGAGATAGCTCTAAAAGACCTAGGTAAACCATTCCACCAATCGGAAGAGGCTTTAAATTTGAAGGCTCTCCTCCCAATTTCTTTAGCTATATGTGGTACAGAGAAGAGAAGATGGTCAGTGTCTCTTAGGCTATAGGATGATTGATATAGAATCAAGTGTTGTTTCAAATAGGATGGGTAATTTGAAAAAATACATTTTTCACTGCAACCAGTGAAAACGACGTCAAACAGTTAGTGAAAAAAGATTCAGAGACTGATACATTTGACAATGATGCGTTCTAAATGGACACCTCAGAACAAATCTGCAGAGACTATTATAAAACACATTCAGAGGTTTCAGATTAGTTTGAGCAGTGTTCTGATAGACAACATCTGCATTATCAATTATAGGCAATAATAGTTGAGTGATCATTTTTAATCTAATCAATTTGTAAAACAATTAATTGAACAATATAACATTCTTAAATTACAGTTTATTTATTCACAATATAATTAAAATGAGGTCTAAAAGTAAGTTGGGAATCGAGCCAAAGGCACAGATATTTAAACTCCTCAACATTCTCTTGAGGTATACCATCCAAAAATGTAACCTCAAAAGAGTTATTTTGCCTATGTAGTGCAGATCTAGTTGCAAAAAGCATGCTATAGGACTTCTTTTTATTCAATAGAAGCAGATTAGAAGATAAATCTAATTGAAGTGATGTTTTAATCTCAGATATTTCATGTTTAGATGTATATACACTCACCTAAAGGATTATTAGGAACACCCGTTCATTTTCTCCTTAATGCAATGATCTACTCAACCAATCACATGGCAGTTGCTTCAATGGATTTAGGGGTGTGGTTCTGGTCAAGACAATCTCCTGAACTCCAAACTGAATGTCAGAATGGGAAAGAAAGGCGATTTAAGCAATTTTGAGCGTGGCATGGTTGTTGGTGCCAGATTGGCCGGTCTGAGTATTTCACAATCTGCTCAATTACTGGAATTTTCACACACAACCATTTCTAGGGTTTAGAAACAATGGTGTGAAAAGGGATCCAGTATGCGGCAGTCCTGTGGGCGAAAATACCTTGTTGATGCTAGAGGTCAGAGGAGAATGGGCCGACTGCTTCAAGCTGATAGAAGGGCAATTTTGACTGAAATAACCACTCTTTACAACCGAGGTATGCAGCAAAGCATTTGTGAAGCCACAACACGCACAACCTTGAGGCGGATGGGCTACAACAGCAGAAGACCCCACCGGGTACCACTCATCTCCACTACAAATAGGAAAAAGTGGCTACAATTTGCAAGAGCACACCAAAATTGGACAGTTGAAGACTGGAAAAATGTTGCCTGATCTGATGAGTCTAGATTTCTGTAGAGACATTCAGATGGTAGAGTCAGAATTTGGCGTAAACAGAATGAGAACATGGATCTATCATGCCTTGTTACCACTGTGCAGGCTGGTGGTGGTGGTGTAATGGTTTGGAGGATGTTTTATTGGCACACTTTAGGCCGCTTAGTGCCAATTGGGCATCGTTTAAATTCCAAGGCCTACCTGAGCATTGTTTCTGACCATGTCCATCCTTTCATCGCCACGATGTGCCCATCCTCTGACGGCTACATCCAGCAGGATAATGCACCATGTCACAAAGCTTGAATCGTTTCAAATTGGTTTCTTGAACATGACAATGAGTTCACTGTACTGAAATGGCCCCCACTGTCACCAGATCTCAACCCAATAGAGCATCTTTGGGATGTGGTTGAACTCTAGATTTGGGATGTGGTTGAACTCTTGATTATCAGTGATAATACCATTGTTTATTCTAAGTTTGGTAGGTAGTCTTTTATTGGTTTTGTTCATTAAAGAGTTAAGTTTCTTCCAGAATTGCTTAGGGTTTTTGTCATTTAGCTTTTCAGTCTGTGGCAGTGTTTGAAGTGGATAAAAAGTATCAACATTTTTTACTGTGTATGTGGCCGTACATTAAGGTAACAGGGGTCCGGTGTGCTGGACGTATCAGAGATGAGGGGGGCTAAGACCGGAGCGGTGATGTCAGAAAGCCTTGACCTCCAGAGCCCCTGCACGCCAACAGGGAGAGCCAAACACCAGGAAACCATTACAGCCACCCCCCCCCCCCCATTGCACCCAGGAGGGGTCAAGGACATCATGAGCTAGATCCCAGCACTGCTCTTCCGGACCATAACCCTCCACCCACAAGGTACTGGAGAACAGAGAACACCCCTCCAATGCCTCGACTCCAGAGCTATAGAGAAATATAACCAAGGTGCTTGTGGAACAGGAAGAGGCATTCATTTCCCTGCAGTAAAGTGTCTCAGAACTTTAATCTGGGAGCACACAGAGCAAGAGGAGACATAAACCCTCATGTCCTTTGCCAAGGATGGCCACCAGTACCTGCCAGCCAGGCAACTGATTGTGCCACTGATGCCAGGATGACCAGAGGAGGTGGTGGGATGTGCATAGCAGATGAGCCTGTCCCGAATCCAGACAGGCAGATTCTGGCGATCAACAGGACACTGCGCAGGAGCAGGATCCATGCTGAATATCAGTATCGAGCTCTCATGCCACTGGCACCACAATGCAGGCCTCCAGCAGTATGGGGTTCTTGCGGGCCAAAATGTAAAATATAGTGAAGGTGAATCTGGCTTGAAGGCTCAATCTCCTCACCGTCCAGATGTACTCTGGGTTACAGTGGTCAGTCCAAATAAGGAAAGTGTGTTTAGCCCCTTCGAGCCAGTGCCTCCACGCCATAAGGTCCTTGATGAAAGCCAACAACTTACGATCGCTGACATCATAGTTACGCTCGACACGTGTCACGCGAATAAAAAGCACAGGGACGGAGTGTCACAGGTGTGCCTGACCGTTGCGACAGCACCGCACCCACCCCATACTCAGAAGCGTCCATCTCCACCACGGACTGCAATGACAAATCAGGGTGAACCAGCACAGGAACTGAAGAAAACAGAGCCTTCTGTGACATGAAAGCTCGGTCCGCTTCAGAATTCCATCGCGACCTGGTCGGCCTTCCCTTCAGCAGTGACGTGACCGGAGCCTCGACATCAACAAATCCATTGATGAACCTCCCAAAATAATTATCAAAACTTAAGAACCTCTGTAATGTTTTCCCCATGGTTGCAGTTGGCCAATTGTGCACTGCTGAAATGCGTTTCACCTCCATCTCCACCCCAGTCGAGGAGATGCAGTATCCAATAAAGGAGATGGTTTGCCAGAAGAAAACACACTTCAGCCTTGCATGCACCCAGTGGACCAAAGAGAATATGTTGCTCACATGTGGCTGTGTACACCCAGATGTCATCAATCTACTCAACCACACCATGACCAATCAAATCCCGGAAGATCTCATTCGTAATGCTTGGAACACGGATGGAGCATTCATAAGACCGTACAGCATGACCAGGTATTCCTAGTGGCCAGTCATAGTGCTAAACTCTGTTTTATGCTTGTCTCCCTATCGGAAATGCATAAGATTGTAGGCACTCCTGAGATCAAATTTCATAAAGAAGCGTGCACCATGCATAGACTCTATCACATAATAGCGAATTAAAGGAAGTGGATACTGTGTAGTGTAATGTTATTTGGTTCAAAGCATGGTAATTTATGCATGGATGTAGACCTCTGTCGTTCATGAAAAAGGGGCGTATGTAACCCTGAGGTAGCGATTCCGAGACATATGTCATGATATACAGTATACATGACTCCTAGGCAGTACAGAACCTAGTAGGAGAGCTAAGGCGCAATCCCAGGGCCAATGGGATGGTCATTTAGATGCCTTCACTTCACAGGCATATGACAGGTCAGAATATTCAATAGGGATGGGAATGTCAGAGGCACCCTCTGGACATTCCACCGTGGTGGCCCTTAGTGAAACCGGAATTTTGGTGAATGACCACCCATCTAAGGACCGAAGGGGCCAAGAAGCCGAAGGATTATACACAGAAAGCCAGGGCCATTTTAGAGAGGTAAGAGGTATGCGTAATGAGTTGGCTAGGGTCCTATCCATAAAGTTGCCCTCTGCCCCTGAGTCTACTAGGGCCTTAAGAAGAACGTTACTAGGGTTCTCAGGGAAAGTGACTGGAAGGAGGACTGGTGAGCTAGGATTAACAGACAGGGACTGTACCTGAGGTGCTGTGCAAAGGCCTGTGCTGCCGCTCCCTGGTTCTCAAAGGCATAGGTGGCAATAGGCCACATTCGGATGCCTTCTGGGACCACCCTCTGAGTCCTGGATCCCTGCTATACCTAACTACATGGGTTCTGCCCCGACCACCAGATGGACGGACACAGACACATTACTTTCGGTGCTCCACAGTGCCTGCAGGAGAGTGTTTCAACCGGATGGCCATGTCGACCAGCTGATTGAACCCCAGAGTAGCATTGCGAAAATCCAGTTCCCCGCGGACGTCTTCCCTCAGGCTGCACTGGAAGTGGTCGATAGAGTGAGTGATCGTTCCAGCCCGAGCCAGTGGCCATGGTGCGGCATTCCAGCACAAACTCCTGGGCAGATCTAGTTCCCTGCCGCAGATGAAACAGTTGATTATCCACATTGCGGCCCTCAGGCGGGTGGTCGAAGAAGAGGTGGGTGAATGCCTCATAGTCCTCCATGACAGGTTTTGCCTTGTTCCACAGAGCATTGGCCCATTCCAGAGCCCGCCCTGAGAGGCACGAGATCAAGGCAGAGACCCTGTCGCACCCTGTCACCAGGGGGGCTATGGTGGTGAAGTATAGTCCCAACAGGAGAAAATAACGCACCTGCCTCTAAGCAACTGAGGTTGAATAGAGGTTGAAAAGATATCTTTCAAAATATTTTCCTCAGTGGGACTGGACTAATAACAGAGAGGGCCCTATTTTAACGGTCTGAAACGCAACTATCAAACGCGTAACGGAAATTACATTGTGAGAGGGTCCCGGGGGCTGTTGCTATTTTACCGGCGGGATAAATTATTCTTGCAAATCTAAAATGGGTAGGTCTAAAGTAGCTACATTAGTCAAAGGTGTGGTTTGGGCATAACGTGCAATAAACCAATGAGACATCATCTCACATTCCCTTTAAGAGCAGGCGCGCTTGTTGCATGGCGGATTGCTATTATTACGGCGGATTGCTATTGATTTATCTTTTTTTACAAAATATAAATATAGAAATGTCACAAAGACATACTTTCCGATGTTTTGGGCTCACTCTCACTGAATCACAAGGTTATGAATGCATGGTAATATTTTTGCAATGTAGTTTAAAATTAGACCGAGATTACTTTGCTTACCTCACTCTTCTGTCAAATAAGCTCTCCTCTCCCGATCTGCTGCTAGGGCATTTGGGTTAAGTGGCAACGGCACATGCATTTCAACATCACGTCGCCTTAAGTCCTCTAATATTTCCTCATTTATGTCATCAACACATCCATGATTCATCGAAATGTTGTGTAAAACATAACAAGCCACAAAGAATGCTGCAAATTTTTGAGTAAGTGCCTCTTGTTCTATCCAAACACCTGAAGTGTATTTTCAGTGTGCCGAATGTTCGTTCAATTAGGCTCCACTGCTTGTTTGTGTGTGTTTTCGAATAAACAGTATTTCACGCGCTGTTGCTGGCATCAGAAATGGTGTCATCAGCCATGTCTTTAATGAATAGCCATTGTCCCCTTCACAGCCACCCATCCAAGGGGGGTTTCCCCTGAAAGATGGCAGGAATGGCAGATTTAGCCAGTATGAGTCGTGACTTGAGCCAGGGAAATTTGCAAAGACATGGGTAATTTTACAATTAGCATCGCAAATTACTTGTATGTTGATTGAATAGGTTCCCTTGCGATTGATGTCAGTGCGAATAATTCATTCTGATTAATTTGTGTAAATGTGTAGGCTACACTAGATGTATGCCTATTTTCTCACATCTTTGGACATCACAATGATTTCCCTCATGTGTTAACATTTATCCTTGTTATTAAGTATGGTTTGCAATAGATGTGTCTGTGTAGATGAGAAGACACACTACATTATGCTCAAGCGTGTGCCATTAAAATAGCATCAGAATAACACATGTGAGAGAAGGAGGGATAGAGGGAAAGGAGGAGACAAGCAATCAATTACACCTGTGGCTCTAGTCAAGGGGATTTCTTCTCTATTTAAGCCGGGGAATCGGAGGACGAGGGTCTCTAAGAGGCGAGGTACGAGAGGAGTGGTGGCAAAGAACAAGGGATTCAACAAAAGAAAAGGATGACAAACCCGAATCTACTCCGGATTAACAAGACAAAGAGTGATAGTAACAAACGGTTAGGGGTGGAATCACCCTCCCTCTCCTCTAAAATCGCCTCTGGATAAGGAGAGATTAGAGCAGCTCTAAGAGCAATATCGTTGCTCGATACTAGTAATAGGTTACTGTTCTTATTCAATATTATGCTTAGCTCCAGCCTCACGGAATAGGAGGTGATATTTCTCCTTTATACTTTGTGTTGTTTATAAGATAACGGTTTAGGGACCTGTGAGTCGCCTCGCCTATACTACAATTATCATTTTGGAACTTGTTCATGTGATAAGAAACAGAAAAGGGAGAAAACAAAAGAATCCTCATCTGAAATATAGTTCTGGATTACACTCTGTTGCTTCTGTCTCCTTATTTCACCTGTCCCGCTAAAGCGTGTCCTAGTCAAACGGTCACACACGCCATTGACTTTTAACTAGGTTTTTCCTGGTCTGTGGCGTAAGTGTTTTCGGGAACTGCAAGATAGCACCAGGGAACGTTTGCGCCATAACACGCCTCTTCTTTTCGCTGAACCACCCAACAAACGCAAGTTCATTCCCCAATCGGGTAGAAGATAGGAATAAAACATGCGTTGGTGTAAAATGTCAATTGCGCTGGGTGTAAGATAGGGTCCATAGACATATATATCGCTGTAGAGTAAGGTAACAGGTGTCTGGGGTGCTAGACGAATTACAGATGGAGGGGTTAGGACCAGAGTGGTGATGTCAGAAAGCTGGGGACATTGACATCCTGAGCACCTGCACGCCAACAGAGGGAACCAAAGACCGGGAAATTGTTACACAGCCCATATCAGTGATTTGAGATTTTAACTGTATTTAGTGGTGATTGGTGAATGGGACAGCGTGAGAGAAGTTGGTTTAGAAGGCTTAGACATGCTATTCAAGGTCAGTGGTGTAATTGGGCCAAATTGACATATTTTCAGTCACTAATTAATGCCAGAGATGGAATGCCGGTGTCCAGGACAAAACAAGACAGCGGAAAAAGTTGTCTTGAGGTCGAGCAAAAGAGATTCCAACTTAAGTGTGCTCCAAACTGCTGGAGTAAATTAGTGGTTTAAAGTATCTCTGGGGCTTGTGGCAAAAGACCACAAATGTTAAAACCAATTATCTTTCAGAGCCTTAAGGCCCAAAGTCCACAACCAAAAGCACCCAGTGCAGTTCTGAGGGCTGACCAATCACCATTGTTGGTTTCTCAGTGTTGTTGATGACTGCTCTCTCTACAGATCCTTACCTGCACAAAAAATATATGAATCCTGTCCTAACAATCAAAGCAAAGCACCCACAGTACCCACTGTACTCCCTGTACTGATGTGTTAGTGGCTCAATAATGTTTTACTAATGCAACGACATGCACTGGGATATAATACAGAAGAGTTTTGGCTCAACAGCAGTCCATACCTGTCATAGAAGATTTATTTGGGCTACACTCTCTAGAAAATGAAGGGTGTTTGGAAGCTGTTAGCATTTTCCCCACCTGTCTTTAGTTTCTATCAAAGTCGCTGTGATTCTGTTGCTTTAGCTGTGTAAATATAACATTACATTTCCAATTAGCTCACCTTGTACTTGAAAGAAATGTTTCTTGAAGAAACTTTGCGAGGTGAAAATGCCACTCCTAGTCACTTTACAGGTCTGCTTCTTTTTACTACCCTGGTATGAATTTAGGCTACCTTCCCTGTTTCCAAACCTGAGTGAGCAATCAGATTCAGGGCCTGATTAAGCAAAGCAAATAGCCACTAGTGTCTGTAATAGTGGACTTTGAATGGGTGGGCTAACAGCATCACAACTTATTGGAGTCCATTGCTTGCCTTATTAGGCTGTCAATAACCATGTTTCCATCCCCCCAGGTATTGCAGATTAATTGTATGATACATAAAAACATTACGGCCATGCTGATGGAAAAGGACATACTGGTACAATGTCATAAATGTTGGTAAAGAATCTGCTCAAAAGCGATGTGTGAGTAAAATGAATTATACGGAAGAAAAACGCCTTAATGTGGCAACGCTGATAGAATTATATCAATGTAAACTTGGAGTCATTAAATTATTTCTAGATGTAATTGTTCATAACAATAAAACTTGCCATTTTACTGCCATTATGTAATCCATTGATGCAGGGTGAAATATTTTTAAAATCCTTAAAAGTTTTCACTAGTTAAAAAATTATCTTAAAGATAAAAAAGTACAACCAGGGCCGTTTCTAGACTTTTGGAGGCCCTACGCAGAAATTTACTTGGGGCCCCATCAACTGATATAGAGTAAGGCACTGTCTGTGGAATAATATGAATGGCAGCATAAATTTTATCATAAAAAAATCCCAAATAGTCTATTTTAATGAAACACTCCTCAGAAACTGCATGCAAATTGTAGTACACATAACATGTGAAATGTAATTTCCATCAGAACATTGTGGGCCCTATCTTACACCCACTTGTTGTTGATTCTTCACAAAAAATTACAGTTTCATATCTTTATGTTTGAAGCCTGAAATGTGGCAAAAGGTCGAACAGTTCAAGGGGGCCGAATACTTTCGCAAGGCATGTATATATGTATGTGTAAGTGTTTAGTACCAGTATATATGTATGTGCAAGTGAAGTATACATGTATGTGCAAGTGTTTAGTACCAGTAGGCTATATATGTATGTGCAAGTGAATATGTATGTGCAAGGCTTCTCATACACTGGTGCGATAAAGCTGACTCGTTCGAGGACTGAAGATACCAAGAGGCGTCGGTGACGCGGCTCAAGTCCACAGTATATAAACTGAGCAACGAAATGAAATGTCAATAGTACGTTGTTCGTTATGCAGTCTTTTAACCTGCCCAGTGATCACTTGTGCCTGATGTCATGACTTTTTACAATTTTATTGTTTTTAGGCCAGAATGAAAGACATCTCGGAATACTTATTTTCTCTAGTAAGGAGGTTAACCGTTTTTGTATTTTTACCCTGAGTTTAAGAAAATTGTATTTCTCGATACACAATGATTAATGATTAAACATCTGAAAACGAATGGAATACATTGGTCTCTATGGATTTACTGTTTGAACAGGTAATGTAGAATTTGGCTGGCTACACTAAACATCTTCTTTGTTCTCATTCTGCCGAACTAGCGATAATAATGTTTAACTATTTAGACAATGCAAATAAATAATTTGGATATGACATATTAATTGAATAGCCCATTAAGTCTAGTCATTACCTTCTTTGTTAGAAATTCGTTTTTCTTAATATGAAAGCCTATAAGAATAATGAACGGTAATATTCCATATCAAACTGCAAATTTTAAGAATGTATGGCAACGCAGGGGCTTTTTACATGTGTTTGCGAAAAGATAAAAATGATTTGGTTGTAATTATTTAACTCTTGTACACTCTATGCCCAGAGGTCTGCTATGTGATAAAGGTTTCCGAAGTGATGCTTTTTTATTTAGTTTTTTTGGGGAGGTGGGTGTAAGTGCAAAGTTAAAAAGCAAAAATTATAAATAAATTGAAATAATGTGTCCTGAAACACCGATGATATGCTGTTTACCAGTCGTAAAATCATTCATCCCAGTAATTTCATTGAGTACGTAGATTTGGGAATAACGGTGTTTGTTCTATATGGAAGGTAGTAAGTTAACATTACACACGTTTCTTTAGCTGGACGAGACAATATTGG
The DNA here is from genome assembly GCA_016801145.1 of Umbra pygmaea. NCBI lineage: Eukaryota > Metazoa > Chordata > Actinopteri > Esociformes > Umbridae > Umbra > Umbra pygmaea. The sequence continues at coordinate 48,870 of JACXGM010000468.1, read as the reverse complement.
GCTTTAGGAACCGCGACTTGAGCTGCAGCTGAAATGGTCAGGGGACTTTTTATTAATTTGATATTCTTTTTTATAGAGATTATGAGAATTTCCTGTGGTTTCTCATTTTACGTTTGCCAAACAAAATACAGATAAACGGAAAACACGTTTTTCCGAGCTGTTTCCTGTTTTAAAAGAGATCAGTAACTTTTAAAATGTTTGTTTATTTTGTTTTCTCATTTTATTCTACAAACGGAATAATGGAAAAACGGATCGATTTTCATTATTACATTAATTTTACTATATCATTAAATAGCTTGATATTCTGTTGTTGCGATGGCTGGGTTTTAATGTACATTGCCTGTAATCGGTAGCCTGGGAGACCCCAGATGGACTTCAGTCAAATTAAGATTTGCTCTGCAAGTCAGTCTGGCTAAGAGCCCATTCAAGCCCATTTCCAATTTTTCCAATTTGAGGCACCAATCACAACCATTGAGGCGGGCTTTATACAATGACGATAACGCAGCTTTATACTGTCATTGGTTGAATCAGACAATTACAACAATGGCTGCTGCAATGGAATATCCGCAATATCGCTCATTCGAATCAGCTATTGCGTCTGTTTTACATGATTTGACATTTATTTTTGTTAAAAACCGAGCAAAGAACAACACTTGAAGCCTTCATATCTAAAAAAAGATGTTGACGAAGTCTTGCTGACTCGACTCGGCAAAAGTCTGGTATATCCAATTGCGTCGAGAGGCATTTGAGCGGCGTCCGTTGGTGACGCCCCTTTGGAAATTGGCTGTGAATGAACCTTGCCCAGACCCACTCTCAGTCAGAACTGAGAAGGGTCTGGGTTTAACCAGGCTATGTGATTGGCCAATTTCCAAGCCAACATAACTTTCAAATTGTTTTCTGTTGAGAAATTCGCTTTTCGTCAACACTAGCACATGACTGACAGCCTTAGTCAAAAGTTTGTACATACCCATTGTGTTTTTTTAATTAATATTATCTATTAAAAGCTATTATTTTATATAGCCTGGGGTCGTCCAGACAGCACCCTCACTGGCTGCTGCTGCATAGGTTCATTTTAAAGAATAATATTTCTCTGGAATTACAATGTGTGTTTACTTAAGATTGTAGGACACCTGAGTAAAAGATGCTGCCAAATCTGTTACTAAGCACTTGGTTATTAATGTGACAATCAAAGCATTGCTAACTTGAATAGAAACTACATGCTGAACTTAGTACTGTCTTTTGTATTTGTCCCAAATTTGTATGCTATACCATGTGAACTGCATGGTACTTCTCCAAACATCATGTACTGGCTAGTCTAATTAGGGAATTGTTTCCTTTCAGTAATCATAATTTGTTATGAATTCATTTACTAGGACTTCTACACTACTTTATTACTGATTGAAAAATAATGAATTCACAAGTAAAGCTAAATATGTATCAAGTTCTGCTGAGATTAAACCAAATCCTAGTTTTGCTTCCAAAATGTAATTTTAGTATTAGAAATTGTTTTATTCTGAAATAAATAATGTAATACTCATAGTTAAATAGGAAACAGTTCCAAAATGTTTATAAATCAAAATAGTTCCTAGAACTTGGTTCTATGATGTTTTTTTATGTACAGTAAGCTCAACAACAGTCAGCAAAGAAGAGTTTCTGATTGGGAGGAACCATCCATCATTTCACCCAGAGTTCTTTGAGTAAGATGAGGAAATAAAGGATGAAACGATTTGACATCAGGTATCTTATACCATCCTTACCTTTGTTTATATTGTCTGAACATTTACATGTCTTTTGCTGACATTTTAATACAGGGATTATATTTGTCAAAGTAATGTATGCAAAAACAGTTGAACAAAACTCTATGTTACAAAATCCTGTGTTTTAACAGGAATATTCAAATAAACTTTCTTCATTGATAACCAATGCTCATTTTTACTGTCAACATTGTACACCAATCTGCATTCATGGACTTGTATCCAAAACATAACTAGACATCTCCTATGGGGTAGTGTACAGATGAGGATGTATGGCCCTGTTGTATGCATAACATAACTAGACGTCTCCTAGTGGTGTAGTGTACAGGTGAGGATGTATGGCCCTGTTCTCTTCATAACATAACTAGACGTCTCCAAGTGGTGTAGTGTAGAGGTGAGGACATATGGCCCTGTTGTATACATAACATAACTAGACATTTCCTAGTGGTGTAGTGTACAGGTGAGGATGTATGGCCCTGTTCTGTTCAAAACATACCTAGACATCTCCTAGTGGAGTAGTGTACAGGTGAGGACATATGGCTCTGTTGTATTCATAACATAACTAAAAGTCTCCTAGTGGAGTAGTGTATAGGTGAGGACGTATGGCTCTGTTATATTCATAACATAACTAGACATTTCCTAGTGGAGAAGTGTAGAGGTGAGAACATATGTCCCTGTTGTATACATAACATAACTAGACGTCTCCTAGTGGTGTAGTGTACAGGTGAGGATGTATGGCCCTGTTGTCTTCATAACATAACTAGACGTCTCCTAGTGGTGTAGTGTAGAGGTGAAGACGTATGGCCCTGTTGTATACATAACATAACTAGACGTCTCCTAGTGGTGTAGTGTACAGGTAAGGACGTATGTCCCTGTTGTATACATAACATAACTAGACGTCTCCTAGTGGAGTAGTGTACAGGTGAGGACGTATGGCCCTGTTCTCTTCATAATATAACTAGATGTCTCCAAGTGGTGTAGTGTAGAGGTGAGGACGTATGGCCCTGTTCTCTTCATAACATAACTAGATGTCTCCTAGTGGTGTAGTGTAGAGGTGAGGACGTATGGCCCTGTTCTCTTCATAACATAACTAGACGTCTCCTAGTGGTGTAGTGTAGAGGTGAGGACGTATGGCCCTGTCGTATTTATAACATTACTAGACATCTAGTGGAGTAGTGTACAGGTGAGGATGTATGGCCCTGTTCTCTTCATAACATAACTAGATGTCTCCTAGTGGTGTAGTGTAGAGGTGAGGACGTATGGCCCTGTTCTCTTCATAACATAACTAGACGTCTCCTAGTGGTGTAGTGTAGAGGTGAGGTCCTTCGTGAGGACAACTCAGATATTGCTTCCACTTTACTTTCTTCGGCAGTACTTGAACCCACCAAAACACGGATGGTGCATGGCAATTGCAGCGCCCTCTGTGGGACCACTGGTCTAATCTGCAAGCAACTTTTTGCTTGTTGTTTAAGGACCCCTATTGGTTTATAATATACACACATTTAAATTATAACAGGTGGGACCTTTTAGAGGGACAATATTCAGATTTTGAGGAAGGTCCTTTCATGTTCTAGAGTGACTGTGCACACAGCAGAGTCCATAAAGACATGGTGTGATGATTTTGGTGTGGAGGAACTCAAGTGGCCTGCACAGAGCGCCAACCTCATCCCCTTTGAAGACCTTAAGAATGAATTGAAATGGCGATTGCAAGCCAGGCCTTTTTGTCCGACATCAGTGTTTGACCTCACAAATAAAAGCTGTCTTTGAAATGCATTGTAATGTGTAAAATATCAGTGACAGCTTTTATTTTGCAAAAGTAAATTCTGAGTTTGTGTTGACAGCTTGATCCTGCTGCCTGAAGAACAGTAATGAAGCCTTGAATGCCCATCACTAGTCTCAGCTCCCAATACCAGACCACACATGCCCCCTGGCAATGTTTTTTTTTATCCATTCTGTACATGATCATATAGAATCTATTTCTCAACAGTTTGAACCTCAGCTCGGCTGATCCTCTGTGCCCTTCCTCTCTGTCCTACATACCTAGTCTTCCTAGTATCTACATCCTACTGTACTGTCTATGAATATATCAAAAGTAGTTTGCTTGTGATCGTGACAAAGAAACAATCAATAAGATCAACTGGCTATCAAAAAATTGCTACAATCTACAGTATGTGTGTATATGAAAACGTGCCATTTCCAATTCTAAATGTTTGATTTTCAAAGTACTGTTTTAAAAGTCTTTAAGGCCCTTTTTGGATGAATTAGGTCTTTACCTCAGAAAAATGTGCAGTGCCATCTCAGGCTATATTATTATTTTTCTTTACATAATCCACATGCATATGTCTGTTTTGTCAACCCTAAATGAGAAATTGTTCTCAACGTGCCCACCTGGTTAAATAAAGGTTAAATAAAATAAAATGAAAAATCGACAGAAAAATGTGCAGTGCCATCTCAGGCTATATTATTATTTTTCTTTACATAATCCACATGCATATGTTTGTTTTGTCAACCCTGTTATCGACAGAAAAATGTACAGTGCCATTTCAGGCTATATTATTATTTTTCTTTACATAATCCACATGCGTATGTCTGTTTTGTCAACCCTGTTATCGACATCCTAATTACACCATCTCAGGCTATATTATTATTTTTCTTTACATAATCCACATGCGTATGTCTGTTTTGTCAACCCTGTTATCGACATCCTAATTACACCATCTCAGGCTATATTATTATTTTTCTTTACATAATCCACATGCGTATGTCTGTTTTGTCAACCCTGTCATCGACATACTAATTACACCATCTCAGGCTACATTATTATTTTTCTTTACATAATCCACATGTGTATGTTTGTTTTGTCAACCCTGTTATCGACATACTAATTACAGTTTGAAAAGGTTTTAAATCCATATTTAAAACAAATCTGATATACCATGAAAGCTGAAATCCCTGTTAATACACCAAGTGAGAGTTTAGTTTTTTCCATGTATGAATATGCTAATTTACAATTGACGCTTTCACAGCATCTTCTGTTTCAAGAAATTTATGGAAACAAAATAATAATACCCATATTTATTTGAGTTGATTACTGTTTCTATTACTTAACATATAGAAATGAGATGATTTTATGTTAGTTTTTTCCCCATTACTCAAACCAGCTTATCTGGCACCAACAACCACGCTACATTCAAAGTAATTTAAATCTTCTTTCTTACCCATTCTTAACCATTCTGATGCCTGATTAGATATTTGCAAGCAGTTGAACAAGTGTACCTAATGAAGTGGCTGGTGAGTGTAGATCAGTATAGGTCACACATTGTACCCCAACCATTACTAGAACATATAAAGAGTCATGATATTTAGGGATGCAACCTGCAAAGATATGTATATTATTTAAATACAGTAGGAAAACATACCCCTTGATTGGTAAAAGGGTTGATGGAAAACTGGCAGCCATTACTGGCCATGTGGTAAAGGTCATGGAACCACATGGTGTGCATTCATGAGAGGCTTAAATTATTTTATATAAGAACATTAAATATTTCAAACAATAATTCAAACAAATAACTTTATAATGTATGCTTTTGTTGTAACAATGCTGACACAATGAGCTTGTCCCCTTCTTTTACACATTACATACGTAATTTAAAGAAGAGGCCACATATTTGTCTATTCACCACTTTTCACCACTTCATATAAGGCAGATAATGTCACTTCCTGGGAAAGATGCCACTTTAGGAACAGTCCATTAACTCATTCCATACTATCTACTACAATTAATAATAACAACATTCTGGGTTTGGAGAATTGCCTTGCCATTTTAGGAACCTGTGATGTCAAGGAATGACCTCAAGGACACTTACCCACGTTAGAGTGTAATGTATATGTGTGTCAGAACCCACGTTAGAGTGTACTGTATGTGTGTGTCAGAACCCACTTTAGAGTGTACTGTATGCGTGTGTCAGAACCCATGTTAGAGTGTACTGTATGTGTGTGTCAGAACCCACGTTAGAGTGTACTGTATGTGTGGGTCAGAACCCACGTTAGAGTGTACTGTATGTGTGTGTCAGAACCCACTTTAGAGTGTACTGTATGCGTGTGTCAGAACCCATGTTAGAGTGTACTGTATGTGTGTGTCAGAACCCATGTTAGAGTGTACTGTATGTGTGTGTCAGAACCCACGTTAGAGTGTACTGTATATGTGTGTCAGAACCCACGTTAGAGTGTACTGTATATGTGTGTCAGAACCCACGTTAGAGTGTACTGTATATGTGTGTCAGAACCCATGTTAGAGTGTAATGTATATGTGTCATTACCCACATTAGAGTGTACTGTATGTGTCAGAACCCATGTTAGATTGTACTGTATATGTGTGCCAGAACCCACGTTAGAGTTTACTGCATGTTTCCCAGAAGCAGTGGCTTAGGCCGATGCAATAACCAAGGCCACCCAATTGTACATTTTAACAGTAACCTAACCCCTAATCTGGAAAGAGACATTTACCTCATGACAACAAGATGAAAACTTTGTGAGGAACAAATTGTCAGCTTTTACTATATTGATGGGGAGTTTTGACTGAAAGTAAACACATAGTGGCTGGAAAAAAAAGACACATGATGAACATCTGTATGAATGGTTAACAAGGTAGATCGCTATAAAATTCAGATTATCATCTCACATTTTCAAAATCTACCTTGGAATTCATTCATCAATAAAAACAGGTGAAAGGGCCAGAAGCTACGCTACAGCAGTTGGCTACATGGATCAATTATTAGTTTTTTTTCTGTCATTTATATAATTTATTGGACAGGTGAAAGGGCCGGAACCTATGATACAGCAGTTGGCTACATGGATCAATGTAGCCCAGACAGCTGGACAACCCCAGGCCACATGATGAATGGCTTTTAATACATTAAGAAATTAACTATAGGTTACATTTTGCTTTCACTAATTTAAAAAACACTCATCCAAAAAACTGAAACATGAAACTGGCCAATGAGAAACATTATATATTAAACACCACCCTATTTGCAAAAACAAAATACCATGCTTTTCAATATTATTACGGGAAAAAACTAAATAATGAAAATTGATTATTCCATTTTTGGAATAAAACGAAAAACCAAATAAACAAGCTTTTAATAGTATGCTGATGGCTCGGTTTTAAACAGAATTCAATTATTCAGCCCCCTTAAGTTAATACTTTGTAGCGCCACCTTTTGCTGCGATTTCAGCTGTAAGTCGCTTGGGGTATGTTGGGGTAATACTTTTGCAAGGCACTGTATATATATATAGCATACTGGGGCTTGATTTGACAAGTTCATTAGAATGAACATGAAAGCTTAGTAGGTTCACGTCTGAAAAACATTTCATTATTTTTGTTAATAATATCATGAAGTATGTGGTACACATATATTTAAAGGAACTTTATTTAGTTTAACAGGCTTTTAAAATACAATGGAGCACAATCTTTACTAATATTAAATGTGGCCTCTGAGTGGTATAGTTATTGCTGCCTTTCAGTACCACAGCAATATGGTGGCCAGGGTTCGTATCCGGGTTGCGGCATTCCAAAAAAGCTCGATGGATAGATGTGGATGGATGGATAGTTGGATGGGGTACACTGTCACATCTCTCTTTAATCCCATCACAGACGTTTAGTTGATGAATGTGTATACTTGTGCATCAACTAAAGGAAGTCCTGGAGTCAACCAATCAGTATCATAAATCCTAACTTGTTTTTTATTTTCAGTGCCCACCCATGAGTCCCAGGGGCCAGTGATGTTGGCCATGCAGCATTACAACGCCTCAGGCCTGGCTGCTCCCCAATTCCTCTTCAACCAGACTTGTGGGGTTCAGGGGTTGCCAGCTATAGCCTGGAGGGAGAACATCTCCACCGACGGGAACCCAACAGCAGCCGGCCTCTCCATGACTCTGGGCATCCTATCCAACATTGTGGCCTTGGTCATCCTGGCCAAAGCATATACCCGCCTGCGCCGTCGCTCTAAAGCCACCTTCCTTCTATTTGCCAGCTCCCTGGTTGCCACTGATTTAGCTGGTCATGTAATCCCCGGTGCCCTGGTGTTGAGGCTGTACTCAGCTGGGACTCCCATTAGGCCCCTAGCCTGCACTACCACTGATGCCCCCTGCCAGTTCCTGGGAGGAAGCATGGTGTTCTTTGGCCTGTGCCCCCTGTTCCTGGGCTGTGCCATGGCAGCCGAGCGCTGCCTGGGCGTCACGCGGCCCCTGCTGCATGCCTCGCTGGTGTCCACGACTCGCACCAAGATGGCGCTGGCCTTCATCTGGCTGCTGGCTCTATGTGTGTCTCTGCTGCCCTTCTTCCAGCTGGGGGCCTACACCTTCCAATACCCCTGGACATGGTGCTTCATCAGGGTGCTGGGAGACATTCAGAAGACCGATGTGGTGTTTGTCATGCTATTCACTGGGCTGGGCCTGGCCACTCTAAGTGTGGCTCTGGTGTGTAACACCATCAGCGGGGTCACGCTGGTGCGCGCCAGACTGCAGAAGAAGAGTAAGACCTGCAAACATCGCTCAGCCAAGTCACATGACATAGAGATGGTGGTTCAGCTGGTTGGCATTATGATCACCTCCTGCATCTGCTGGAGCCCCCTGCTGGTGAGTGGAGAGCATGACTCTGTACAGAGTATTCATGTGGTGAAAACCAGAGCCATATATATACGGCTCTGGTCAAAACCATCTGCTGGAGCCCCCTGCTGGTGAGTGGAGAGCATGACTCTGTACAGGGTCTTCATGTGGTGAAAACCAGAGCCATATATATACGGCTCTGGTCAAAACCATCTGCTGGAGCCCTCTGCTGGTGAGTGGAGTGCATGATTCTGTACAGAGTATTAAAGCGGTCAAAACCATCTGTATGCTGATCCATTGCTACATTACATTTTCTTTTAAAGGGGAACTCATGCCTGATTCTGTTAAAAATACAGTAATTAAATATGTATGTACAAAGTATGTGTAATACATCCTAGGGTTTTTAGCTGGATGACGTTAAACACATGAATATACTGTAGCTGACAATAAGCACGTTCATGTCAGAGTTGCAAAAACACACCAAAATTAAGAGGTTTCATAATATTTACTAATGTGAGAATTACAGAAAATTCTGTACATGAATATACATGTATTTATTTATATTTATATTGTCCTGCTCCTTTATATTTTCAGAATGTATCTGGTGAAACTTTTATATTACCTACACTTCATATGTTACACACTTTTTGGTACATAAATGAGCAAATATGATACTGGGGATAATTAAATGGCCATTTTTATATGGATTAAGAATGGAAATTGAGCTTCAGAACAGAGGAAATTGTGCCCCTTGATAGTCCTTCAACATCACTTTCAGCAGCATCTGGTCTCCCATTAAGAGACCAACCAGGAGCAACCTTGCTTAGGAAAACCAGCAGTTTGATCCAGGGTACTGTGACCCTGTAATTAGCACGCCACAGCTGTTAGGACGATCGTACTGAAAATCAAACTTTGTTATGTAAGTATAGCTATAGGAAAACCATGGACAATTTAAATGCTGAATATTTGTGTTTCCTGTAGATCTTTGGCATGATGTCAGTCACAAAGTCCTACAGCGGTACCATAGGCAGCAACCAGGACAGGTACAGGAGGTTGATGATCATGGGTGTACGTCTGGCTTCCTGGAACCAGATACTAGACCCCTGGGTCTATATTCTGCTGCGCCGGGCTGTTCTGAAGAAGATCTATCGCATCACCAAGACCCGGGCCAGCTTCAAGAACAGCACTTTCCACCGTTGGGACATCAGCTCCCATGGTTCGGAGAAAAACACTGTCAACATGATCTGAAGGTAGAAGAAAAGGCAAACACAGAACGAAACTGGCTTTGTATAAATATCTTTTGTTGATCTAGATGCTGGATCAAGATGACTGAAGCTCCCACCGTAGGATCTAACAGCAGTTGTTCAGTATTCCAATAGGATAAACCTATTGACTATGAGACCTACAGTAGGCTGCTTTTTTGGGAACTGTGTAGGTCTGTCTGATTTTGAATGTCTATGGAATTTTGGGATTTAAATCACTTTCTTTCCAGTTTGTGGATATCTTTCAGATTGATGTGATTGGTCAAGACATTGGTTGATTTTACAAGAAAATTTGATTTTGATGTCCAACAGAAGCATTTGGAATTAAACTGGGAGGTACCTAGGTAAATGTGTCCAATAGAAACGCTTGGTAACAGTTCGCAAAACATTTTGCAAAAATGTACTATGGACTTTGCCTAATGAAATCAACCCTGACTGTGGATGTTATGTGGAGTAGTGTTATAATTTCATGGGAAACAAAAAGATCATCAAGAGGATTTACAACAAATTCCTTTTCCTGGATATTGGACACATGTTTGTTGCACAGATTCTTCAGGCGAATAGAGAAAGGCCTGTTTTAACAGTGTCTGGTAAGGTCAGATAGCAACACTATTACTTGTCTGTATAGAACAGGACATTTAATTTATTTTCAAATTGATTGTTATTTCACCAGGCAATATAAATGATGGGAATTTTACAGGGAGGGAAGCAAATACAGTTACCGATCTTGTTCATTGACAGAACTACTGAGATTTTACCTTGGCAGTTGGGGGATTAGACCAGCGACCATTCGGACCCCAGTCAGATGTCCTAACCATTTGGGCACCATTTGATGCACACATGAAAGTAAGTTGACTAAAGACCCAGGCTCGCGGAGGATTGGCTTTGCACCCAAGAAACCCATTCATTTCATTCCTAAACTGCTGCGACCAGCTAAGTCATGTGCACCTCTCCAAAACACAGTGGAGTCGCTGTGTTCAAAGTTCAAATTAGTTGAACTTTGGCCCAGAAACAGCTTAAATCGCAATTAATCGGATTACAGTTTATGGTCATATTTTTTTATGAGCAAAAAAGAGGAGGAACTGATTTGTATAAGAGTTTCTACAATGAGTCATACTTTGTACAGAGTGCAGCTGTATCGTGTCACATGTTCTGAGGCCTTACACTATAAACAACTTAAATCTCATATTATCTATGTAAAGTAAGGTCCATAAATATTTTTATATTTTTATTATTCAGCTGTTTACCACAGCATTTGGGAGTTGAATTTAAATAATGAAAATGAGATCAAAGTGCAGACTTTCACCGCTAATTTGACGGCTTTCACCGCTAATTCCAACAGACAAGCTATTCTAGCTCAAATTGCTAAAAAGGAAAGGCTGGTTCTGATAGAAAGGTGTCAGAACACAGTGCATTGCAGTTTGTTGCATATGGGGCTGCTGTTTTAGTGGCAAAAGGGGGACCTACAAAATCCTATGGACAGATGAGACAAAGATTAACTTTTACCAGAATGATGAGAAGAGAAGGATATGGAGAAGAGAAGGAACTGTTCATGGTCCAAAGCAAACACCTCTTCTGGAAAGCCTGGCAGAGATAATGTTAGGACATGGACATGTATGACTCACAATGGAAATGGTACCAATTTATTGATTACATGTACTGATATTTGACTGCTGGCAAAGGCAGCAGGATAAATTCTGTTGTGTTTAGGGCTACATTTCTTAGCTCAGATCCAGCGAAATGCTACAAAGCAGTGCAGATGGAGAATGATCCAAAGCACTCTGCAAAAGAAACCCAATACGTTTTTAAGGCAAAGAAGTAAAATGTTCTGCAATGGCCAAGTCAATCACCTGACCTAAATCTAATTGAGTATTTCACATGCTTAAGGAAAAAATAAAGGCAAAACACCCAACAATAGAACAATCAGGAATTGATGACAGCTGTAGTAAAAACCTTGCAGAGCTTCACCAGGTAAGAAACCCAGCATCTGGTGATGTCTATGGGTTGCAGACTTCAAGCAGTCATTGTTGGCAAAGGAATTGCAACCAAGTATTCAAACTAACAATATAATTAATCATAATATTCGAAGATCCAAATACTTTTTCAGCTCATAGGAGTTTTAGTTTTTGAAAAGTGTTCTCCAGGCAGATCTGCCTTGGAGGCAGAAATTATTTGATTGGTTGATTCAAAACAGAGGGCAGACCTCACATTACGTTTACTTTTTATTGATAATTACAATTTAGCAAATATATAGTGGCTTGCGAAAGTATTCGGGCCCCTTGAACATTTCGACCTTTTGCCACATTTCAGGCTTCAAACATAAAGATATAAAAATGTAATTTTTTGTGAAGAAGCAACAACAAGTGGGACACAATCATGAAGTGGAACAAAATTTATTGGATATTTCCAACTTTTTTAACAAATAAAAAACTGACAAATTGGGCGAGCAAAATTATTCAGCCCCTTTACTTTCAGTGCAGCAAACTCCAGAAGTTCAGTGAGGATCTCTGAATGATCCAATGTTGACCTAAATGACTAATGATGATAAATAGAATCCACCTGTGTGTAATCAAGTCTCCGTATAAATGCACCTGCTCTGTGATAGTCTTAGAGGTCCGTTGAAAGCACACATCCTGAAGAACAAGGAACACACCAGGCAGGTCCGAGATACTGTTGTGGAGAAGTTCAAAGCCGGATTTGGATACAGAAAGATTTCCCAAGCTTTAAACATCCCAAGGAGCACTGTGCAAGCGATAATATTGAAATGGAAGGAGTATCAGACCACTGCAAATCTACCAAGACCCGGCCGTCCCTCTAAACTTTCAGCCCATAAAAGGAGAAGACTGATCAGAGATGCAGCCAAGAGGCCCATGAGCACACTGGATGAACTGCAGAGATCTACAGCTGAGGTGGGCGAGTCTGTCCATAGGACAACAATCAGTCGTATACTGCACAAATCTCGCCTTTATGGAAGAGTGCCAAGATGAAAGCCATTTCTGAAAGATATCCATAAAAAGTGTTGTTTAAAGTTTGCCACAAGCCACCTGGGAGACACACCAAACATGTGGAAGAAGGTGCTCTGGTCAGATCAAACCAAAATCGAACTTTTTGGCAACAGTGCAAAACGTTATGTTTGGCGTAAAAGCTACACAGCTCATCACCCTGAACACACCATCCCCACTGTCAAACATGGTGGTGGCAGCATCATGGTTTGGGCCTGCTTTTCTTCAGCAGGGACAGGGAAGATGGCTAAAATTGATGGGAAGATGGATGGAGCCAAATACAGGACCATTCTGGAAGAATGATGGAGTCTGCAAAAGACCTGAGACTGGGACGGAGATTTGTC
>JACXGM010000468.1:0-35799 GCA_016801145.1 Umbra pygmaea | reverse complement strand
TAAAATAAATATATCCAGGTGTTAGAATGGCCAAGTCAAAGTCCAGACCTGAATCCAATCGAGAATCTGTGGAAAGAACTGAAAACTGCTGTTCAGAAATGCTCTCCATCCAACCTCACTGAGCTCGAGCTGTTTTGCAAGGAGGAATGGGCAAAAATTTCAGTGTCTTGATGTGCAAAACTGATAGAGACATACCCCAAGCGACATACAGCTGTAATCGCAGCAAAAGGTGGCGCTACAAAGTATAAACTCATTTTGCACGCCCAATTTTTCAGTTTTTTATTTGTTAAAAAAGTTTGAAATATCCAATACATTTTGTTCCACTTCATGATTGTGTCCCACTTGTTGTTGATTCTTCACAAAAAATTACAGTTTCACATCTTTACGTTTGAAGCCTGAAATGTGGCAAAAGGTCGAAAAGTTCAAGGGGGACGTATACTTTCGCAAGGCACTGTATAAATAAAACAGGATTTCATTTGAACACTCCAGTGTGGTTAAGGTTAGGGTTAAGATTAGGTATAATGTTAGATATTAAAAACTATGCTCATGTGCACATTTCTGATGTCATGATTTCTGCCTCCAAAGCAGATATGCCTGGAGATCACAATGACTAAAACTCCTATGAGCACTTTTTGAGCCCCTAAGATTGGAGGGGGCCACATATGAAAGGTGCTGTAATTCCACACCATTCCCTTTATGTTAAATACCCCCACATTCAGAGGTGGCAGAAGTACAAATATAAGTACTCAGCTGAGTTCACCCGTTTTGGGAAGTCCCTAAATAAAACACAAATGACCAGGTAATGGGACTTTATTACTACTTATTATTCACCACAATCAATCATTGTTTTACTATTTGTATTAATTTCATAGATCGCTGATTAGTTATGAATCCTCTTTACCGTTTCATTTTGGTCTCAATTAGGAACTTCCCAAAGCATGTAAACTCAGCTAAACCCAGAAAAGTACTTTTACTTGTATTTTTGCCACCTCTGCCCAAATTACTGCAGAAAGTCAGCACTTTCAGCTCATATTATTTAATTTCAACTCCAATATGCTGTGGTAGACAGCTGAGATAATGATAACTTAGGCAATGTCCTAATATTTGTTCATTTTGATAACTACTGTAACTATATATATATTTTACTTGGTGATGATGGTTTTTGGAGTTCATACTTTGTAGAAATGTCTAAGAATACACTAGCACATCATGAAGTCAGTGACTTAAGTAAAGGCTGGGCTTTTACCAGTGCTTGAAAATGTGAAAGACATATACAGTATGTCAAATGTCTAATGATATATATGAAGTGTGTACTGTGTACTGTATGTGTACCAGCCGCGGTCGGTGGCTCTTAATTGGGGAGGACGGGCTCGTATTACGCTCGGGACTGGAGTGAATGGATTGGTGCGCAACGTCCTCCCCAATTAAGAACCACCAACCGTGGCTGATGTGTACTGTATGTGTGTGTTTGCACCTATTTATTGCTGTATACCTAAATGAATGATTAAATGCTATAGATTGTTGTTTTCTAATAAAGATTACGTTGCCTGTGCCTATTCACTCTGCAAACAGTTTATTTGCACAAAGATTACTGTCAGGAGTTGTTTTTTTATGTTATTGAGATGACCATTCCAGGTTAGATGATAAAGGTAATCACAATATTCAATCTTACTCTGGTAGTAATCCTCAATGCAGGTACTGGAGCGGCTAAGTGCTTATGTTTGGCAGAATCGTTCAGTTTATGATACAAGCGTGAAAATTTGCATGAGCAGTCTCCATGGGTCACTTCACAAGAAAATTGTCCGAGCCACTTGAAATTTTAAGATGGCAGCCATTTTTCAAGATGGCCGACACCTTAGTGGAGCAGTTAAGTGATATAGTGGTTTATTTGGTGATACACGCATGAAAAATTTGCATGAGCAGTCTCTGATGGTCACTAAACAATAAGCCACCCACAGCTACATGAAATTTCAAGATGGCGGCCATTTTTCAAGATGGCCACCACCTTAGTGGAGCAATTAGGCTTAAGAAATCATTTAGTTGGTGATAAAAGCATGAAAATTGCCATGAGCTGTCTCAAAGTGTTATTTGACAAGAAACCGCCCACAGCCACTTGAAATTTCAAGATGGCTGCCTTTTTTTTTAGATTACCACCACCTAAATGGAGCAGTTAAGCGATATAATTGTTTAGTTTGCGATATAAGCATGCAAATTGGTATCAGCCATCTCTAAGTGTTGCGTGACAAGAAAAAACTCTCAGCCACTTGAAACTTCTATTTTCAAGATGGCCGAACCCTGGATCCTCAAAAGATCAATTTTCCTGTACCGTGAATCACTGTTTGAACTTGTCCCATACTTTTTTGCCAACAACAATGTAAATTATGCTTGATGGCTTCCAATACATCTTCGAGCCATGATGTGCATTGAGGAGCAACATCCAGAAGTGGTTGCAGAGTTCCACAAGGGGAACTTTGTAGTACATAAGTCAGATAGGGCTTTCTCTGCAGTGGCAATTGATCAGGCTCATGATTGGCTCAATGCTGTGATCAAAGGTGATGGGGGAGCAGTCGGGCTGACAGAGAACCCATCAGCACTTCGAAGATGGATGTTAGCAGGTCCAGAAGTGAGCCGTCTAGTTGCAAACTATGATGCTGTGTCAGGAGCTAAAGATGTGAAGACAGGTAATCATCACCATGAACAAACAGAGGCTGCTCAAAAAGCGTTTTTTGAGAAAGTGAAACGACTCACATCAGTGATGCGGGAAATGGGTAACCCTTTCATGGAAGAATCAGATGATCTGCTTGTGTTGGACACGAAGGACATTGTTGATGTAAATTCAGCTGAGCTGATAGCAGTACATCACCAACAAGGCAAAGAACAGTTCAAGTCTTTAGTGACAGATCTACAGAGCCTTGACAGTCCATGCTCTTTCTACAAGCCTATCAAAAAGAATATGGTAGAGAAGCTGATTGGTTCTCGTGCATGAAGAACTCTTGTAAGTCACACTGCCTGTTCTGGCAAGAGATGAATAGTCGGGAGAAAAGTTGGTAGGCACCCTTAAGTTCCATCATCTTGGAGTTTGTTCCACTGACAACTGGCTTTTGCTTGTCCAATTTTTTGTTTGGTGCACTGTCCGTTCAGCACCACAACTGTGCTAATTTGTTAATCTTATTTTTGTTTCCCCACCTCTCAGTATTAATTTGACATGTTTAATAACTGTTAAATAAAAAAAAACTCAGTTGTGACTGTTACCTTGTCATGGTAAGGGAGCCTGTGTACCTCAATGAACCCTGAGAGCTATGCTGGTGGGAGGCAACTCCTGACAGGCTTTACCAAACTGGACAGGTCATGGGTGAGGAGTCAGACAAAACACAGTCAAACTACCTCACTTGACAGAGTCTCTTGAGGAACCGAATACATAATATGAGAAAATGTATCATTTCAAGATCCACATGGCGGGTGGCAGTAATCCTGAAAAATTGTCACCATCTTGAAATTTTATGTTGCTGTGGGTGGTTTCTTGTCAAATGACGCTTTGAGACAGCTCATGGCAATGTTCATGCTTGTATCACCAACTAAATGATTTCTAAAGCCTAATTGCTCCACTAAGGTGGTAGCCATCTTGAAAAATGGCCGCCATCTTGAAATTTCAAGTAGCTGTGGGTGGCTTATTATCAAGTGACCATCAGAGACTGCTCATGCCAATTTCCATGCTTGTATCACCAAATAAACCACTATATCACTTAACTGCTCCACAAAGGTGTCGGCCATCTTGAAAAATTCACGCTTGTATCATAAACTGAACGATTATATCACTTAGCCGCTCCACTAAGGTTGCACGTAACAATTAAATTAGTTGGATATGAAACTATGGTTCAATTCAAATAGGAATTACACATTATTTCGGCAACCAGCATAATGCTTGTATAACTTGCTAACCAGTGGTTTCTTATACCACCTTTGGGGAACAAAATACCTAAAGAAAAGTACTTGATGATACTGTATATGCAATTATTTGTCGGACAGGGGGTCTGGGTGGCGTAGTGGGCTAAGTAGCTGCCTTGCAGGATGAGCTACAGTTTGTCATGATAGTCAGTGGTTCGAGCCTGACTATGGCTTCTCTGACTTTGCCCGGATCCTCCAGCACAAGGCAATGCAAATTGGCACAGCGCTGCTTAGGATTTGGGATTTATCCTTTCTTTTTTACCTTGGCACATTGCTCTCGAGAGACTCCTTGTGTGCAGATCTGGCACCCGTATGTTCAATTGCGGAAGTATAGTTGGTGAGTGTAACCATCCCACACATGATCTGACTAAAGGCTTCCGTGTTGGATGAGCAGTGTGAAAAGAATCAACAGGCTCGGCGACATGTGGTTGAAGTGCCCTTCAACATCTGCATCCGTCTAGAACTTTGCCTTGTTGAGTCGCCGTCAAAGGGAATAATCACAACAAAAAAAGAATCATAAAGGGTTCTATGTCAAAACCTATAAATATAAGGGTCAAGGTAGTTTCAAGGTAGAACCATGCAGTGAACTTGAGACACATACAAAATCCCACAATTGTTTATTTGCAAACACTTTTCAATTCATTTCTATCCATGGGAGAAAACAAGCACTGAACCGTGGAGGAAATCCCTGTGCAATCTAAAAAAACATATATTTTTAAAGAACTGAATAGTTTTTGTTTACAAAAATAAGAGTAGTGCAATGGTTCTTAAACCTCTCCTGGGGACCCACAATTTGGTTGTTACCCTGAACTAACTCACTTGAATCAAGCAGACAAGTGCCTGATAAATTGTAAATTTATTGATTCAGGTGTGCTAATGTAGCTCTTGGATAAATCTAATACATGGAATGGCTGTGGGTCCCCATGATAGGTTTCAGAACCACTGTTCACTTTAAAGAACAAGCGAGTTCACTTTAAAGAAGCCTTATTCATCTCTGGCCCTCAAAGCAAGTTCCATGTTTAATGATAAAGTAGATAAAACCCGAAAACCAGCAGGCTCAGGCCATCGTAGGTAAGACCCCGTGAACACGTACACAGTTATTTTGAAAAACAGAGACATTTCCCTTCGTTTGTGCGCCTCGTTTATACGCAAACAGAGAATTTGCCTCTGAAAACGATACTTTCTAAAAACTGGCCAAAGTGGTGATTTTGGAAAACTCAGTTTGCAAGTTTGCATGTAAACTGAGAAAAACTGAGGTTTAGGCAGCCGACGTCACAGTATGCACTAGTACCAATGACAGTATGGCCAGAACATGCACCTGCGCCAAAAGTGCGAACTATGTTTATATTTTCATTTGGCTATTTTCAGGAATCTGATTGGCTAACGTAGGCTTCAGCTTTTCGTTACACTGCCACCTACACCTTCGGGATGCTCTTGACGGCATGTACACGGGTTCGTGTAAACAAACACTTTTCTGAAAACGGACAGGTGTGCACAATGTAATTTTTGAAAACGGAGAGTGTGAAATGTCCATTTATGAAAATACTGTGTAAACATAGCCTAAGAGTTGAATACCCCTGCTCTAAAGAGAAGCCGCTCACTGCAGTGTGCAATTTGGGGTGTGGCTCAAGGGTGTAGGAACAGGGGGAGATGTCCCCCCCAATGTTTCAGACAGGCACTGTGGTCCCCCCCAATAATAATAACAATTTGTGAAAAATAGATGGTGTCCCCCCCAATATCAAACTTGATCCTACGCCCTTGGTGTGGCTCAATATGGATGGAGTCAAACGTTTATGCAGTGTGTCCTTACCATCTCCTGATCCTAACCTTAACCCATAGAAATTAAATCTATAGAAGCCTTATTAAACTGTTTTGCTTGGTCATTCAATTAGTACACAAAAAATGGCGACTGTCGTTAGTTGTCACGGTAACAACACGCAAATCGGTTTAATGCGGAAGTAGGCCACTAGATCTTTGCAATGGAATGGTACACGTAAAAATGGCTGCCGCTCTGACCATTCTGCTACATTTATTTGCATTGGAATGGCACTTCTAATCATTCAATTTCTATCCCTTAACCATTACAACACATGTACCAGTACCACTTTATATAATATTTCTTAGGACCTTCACAAAATGTATTCCACATCTGCCTTGCACGAATGTGTGTGTTTCTATTCAGTGTGACTGTCAAACCTAAGTTGGACCAAAGAAATGGTGGGCGTGTCAAAGATCCTCATTGAGCCCAGCCATAAAACAAGTACCCTTGTACAGCACACTACATAAACGCTTTACTCTGCCCACATTGAGGCGCACCTCAATGCCTCAGTGAGATGCTGTTTGAATGGTGTTGCTGTAATTCAATGCAAATTAGTGATATCTCCTTGAAGTTTGCTTAGTCAATTAAGACATCATATAATGTGCATACTATCCATACTCGATTGTATGCCTGTTTAAGATTAGTATGTCCTAAACCATAGTATCCCAAAATCCCAGGATGGTCTACTATGTCCGATTAATTATTCTAGTATGTAACAGTGATGCTTTTCGGGCTTATTTCCTAGAAAAGAGGGGAGGTTTCTCCCGAAATTTCACTGACGAATGTTTACGAAATCTAGCATAACATTGTATTACAAATATACCTCACCCACTCATGCATTATAATTTATTGCTTAATAATTTATTGCTTACGTTTATGTCTCACTGGATAGACCCAATGGCTGGGCAGAACAATGGGTCGGAGTCACCAGAATCCCAGACAGTACGTTAACATTTGTCAGACAGACATCGAAAGGTAAATCCGAATTGGCTACTTCTCTGGTCACATGCTTATTTTGTCCAATAGCATTCAACTCTAACTATGGGTGCGTTCAGGTGTCATAAACGCTTGCAACGTTGTTAAAAGGTTTAGTAGAACCATTGCACGATTGGTTCACTTTCGCTCGGTCACTTCGGTCAGGATCACGCATGAGTCAAGCATATCTATGAAATCACTCACGCCCGAAGATCATACAGGTGTGTAGATGCCGGGAGCCTCCGCCTACACGTGTTCGTTAGCACTCTCGTCTATTTTTTTATAATTTCATAATTCTTGAACATTATATAATGTACTTTTGTCTATTAGCTGTTTCCACAGATTGGGTTTAATTTAAAAGTAAGCGGCGCATTTTGAACACACGACCTACCCTTGCCCTTTTTACAACTGTTCCGTTTTAGTTTATATTAAACGTTCTACTACGCATTATTTTACTGAACGCAGCCCAGTTTTGTATGGTCCTGTGCTCCTTGGCGGTGAGTGGCAGGGAGCGGCTAAAGCGTTGCTGATTTGGTGAGTCTTTAATAAACCCGTTTTGATTCAGATTTATGAAATAATGATTGCATAAAATTACAATGAATGTAACACGTATTTCTAGCCGTTCGAATTATGTATCACCTAGCTAATGCGTCCTTTAGCCTTTTCCAAGCAACTGTACTGTACTGTAGCTAGCGAGCCTCTTTGTTCACAAGGCATTACCAAGGTAGCGTGTCTCTAAACACCAGGCTAACTTCCCAAACGGTTATGAATGAACATTTTGACCACGTCTGTTGGATTACAATAAAGAATTTGCCAAATTCGACGAGTTGAATCTAAAACTAATTAGTATGACCATAGGTAATCGACTGTCTAGTTACGGCTTCAGTAAACGTGCTAGTCAACTACAGAGCGCAATGCCAGGACGCGGCCATCTTGGCTTGTCGTTGTAAGCTGGTAAAACATTTTATTGAGTAATGCAACAAATTGGCTTACTAGTTATACAGTGTATGTGTACCAGAGTGTGTATCCAGTTAGACCTACAGGTTTTTAATCATGGTGACTAGTTATGTTAGTTTTTCGCTATATTCCCTGGCAACTGGCGCACTGAATTGAGTCATACATTTAAAATGGCGCCTGGAAGGATTTTGATCTCATTCGAGAAGATGTTTCGTGTTGACTGGGTATTTTTCAGAACACCTAAATCCACATGTAATACATTTAATAGTTTTACGAAACGCTCTAAGAACTAGTCAAGTTATATTAGTACAAGTAAAAACAATGGGAACATGCATGTAATTGAAACTGTACTGTAGTAAATTAATGGCCCTTTCTGCCGAAGCTCTCTGCGCAGATCACATGTGGTGTAACTGCCTAGAAATTCTAGAAATCGGTGTTCGGATTTTGTTGTCTACATCCTTAGTTGCGGATTTCTACGTAAGGTGTAGGCTAAACATGTGCTGAGGTGTTTGCACTCTGCGAAAAAAAATCCTCCTCACAAAAAACCCTGAACAGGACATATGTACAATTTACTGCCTATCCTTACCGCCCGGTACTGGTTGTTTACATTGACATTACACCACTCCCAATTAGAGTAATTTCAATTTATTTCCCAGCCGTTGTGGCAGCACAGAGGACCGCATACCTCACCCAAGGGCCTGCACTGGGTGTAGTTGGTTAATGCTATATTCAACAAGAAAAGCCTTTTAGGGATGGAGGTACATTTGTTGCATCGAGCAGCTACTGTATCCTGTTAAGTGTCTACTATTCCTCTTTGCTGATGCCATCTTTCCATGGTTGTCTTTATTTTTGTGACCGATTTACCTACAATTGGATTTTTATAGTTTGGAACTCCATTTGGCGAATTTTTCTTAAACTTAACGATAAAAATGCTTTTTTACAGTAGTGATGCTTGGCATTCTGTTAGTCACTTAGAGCATCAGAACAATGTTCTGAGGTGTTTAAAAAAAAACACTTTGAAACACTTCAGGTAGTATTGACATAAAGCTGTTACATCTCAAATGTTTGAATGTCTCTGGTCTTCAGTGTGGTGGCAAAACCAAAAACTGCATTTTTTTCACTTCATCTTGAGAGTTCTGATTGTTGTGATTATTAAGAGATTGAAATCTCTGTAAATAACTAAATAAAATGTATGAGTACAACAAATTGCACATGAACACAATTCCTGAATTAATTGTTCACTCCCAATGGCAGTATAATCTGAACCAACAAAATGAAACCACTCCCTTAAACGTGTATTTATCAAATGTACAATAGACATTTTAGAGTAGTATTAAAATTTCTGGTCCAAGACAAATTTTGTAATGTAATCCTGAATTTTATGACTGAAAACTTTGTTTGTCTTTTACTAAATGCAAATTTATTTAAAAAATTTTTTTAATCTCTGTGTAGAATTACATTGGGAGAATACATGTCCCGTTCGAATTTAGTCTCACACAGATTTAAATCATTCAATTAATATAATAAGATGACGACTTACAAACGTAAGTAGAAGAAGTGAAATGTTTTATTAAAATATTTTGGGGGGGTTGCTTTGCCTGCACTGGGTGCCTTGAATCTGTGCAGGACAATGAAATCCGAACGCTATCATTGCAATTTAGAGTGAACGTAAAGCCCAGAATCAGAAAGCTGTGTTTCAAAGGTCATAGGACCTCAGCAGAATAATGACTTAAAACATACCTCAGCTTAAGTGGCCTTCTATGAGTCCTATGTCCTATACTACAAAGCAGGATTAGGGGTTAGCGAGCTAACTTCCGGTTGAACCCTGGGTTTTCTGTTTCACGATAATGGTTCACTTGACACCTGAGAGAACTGCAGCGGTTTGCAGGAGAATATTGGCCAAACTTCCAGTCGAGGTGTAGAAATGTCAAGCAGGGGGCACTTAATTGCAGTTATTGTTTTAGAAGGCTGTGCATTTAAATATTAGGGTCTCTGTATTTTTGTCTATGCTTTTTTCATTTATTGTACTATTTAAAGTAATGATGTGTCATGTCCAGGGTTCGTACGGGTGCTTGAAATCCTTGAATGCTTGAATTTTAACGTAGTGTTTTCAAGGTTTGAAAAGTGCTTGGATTTTATATTAGGTGCTTGAAACTGCTTGAAATTGTAATTGAATTGCTTTCATTCAGTATCTTACTGAAGGGCAGAATGATTTAGGTATATTTCTAATAGTGATTTTTCTGACATTACAGTTTGAATTGCAGTTATAATTTTTTGAAGTGAAGCTTCAGTTCAATATTTACTGTTATAGATTTAAAGCACGATGAAGCATTACCACATGTATTACATGCCTTTCCAATGAGCATTAGAATGCAAACCTAATATGTGCAGTGTAGCTAAAATTACAACTTTCCTAGGTTGGCACTGTCATCTGAACCTTGTTTACTCTTGACACTATATTGAACAAACAATTCTAAAATGTTGTAGTTCAGTGTCATAGGAACCCTTTTTTTGTATAGAAACTTGTGTTGGAAAGTTTTGATTGTTAGATTTCTTGTTGCAACATGCAGATTTAAATCCATAGTTACCCTATTCACTTATTTTGGATTTTCTATTTTTGGAAATGAAGGAAACTTTTCTCAAAGTGGAAACTGCCTACTGTTGCATGAGTGATTTAAAGGTACAATATGTAGTTTTCCAAAACAATAACAAACGACGTACTTTGCATTAAAAAAGCAAATATCACTATACCTCTCTTATATATTTCTCTTAGTTGTGTACTTAAAATATCCTAAATCTTTCCACCAACTTTCAAACCCAGAGAAATTTGTAATATAATTCGAAGACACGGGACGTTTCATTTTGACTTCCGTCAATGGCGTCATATAACCTTTGACTGCTGTAGTTGCTCTAAGTTCCAGGGAACCGCCAAACATAACGTGACTAACATGATAATATTTTTAACAATACATCACTTTGTCAGTGAACACTTTTTTTTGTCAGCCGGAGACGCTAGATTGGAAGGTTGTGATTGACGACGATAACAAAACCCATGATCCCACGCTACTTCCCGACGTCATCCAAGTACATCTTTTGCTATTCTTTTGAGAGACCCCTAGCGGCCAAAAACTACATATTGTACGTTTAAAAGTAGCTGACTAAAATATGGTAGTAGTACATACAATTGACAAACAGATTAGCACAATTTGTCAATCATGTGAAAATTATTTCTCAGATTTTTCTTAACTAAATGTCTGTTTTAGTAATTGACCTATATTAATAACACATGTATTCATAGTGAATTTAATGTATTTAAGCAATATAGAATATGCTAGTGTGTTTTTTATGTATTTGAATTTGGGGAAAAGTGGCTGGTAAAATTTCGGCATCCATCTGTTACGGCTATAATATTGCTTACAAGATTTCTATAGTTTGTTTTATGTTACACTTCAGTCCTATTCAATGTGGGTATTAGTAGGGATGGGCCGATACCGATACCAGTACTTGGTATCGGGCCCGATACTGGGCATAAGTACTTGTACTTGTGAAAAAGGCCCGATACTCCAAGCCGATACTTCCTCCACATTTAAGAGCGTTATGCTGCGCAACGCTTTACAGGCCTATGCATATATTTCATATTGATGATAACAACAGTCTACTTCGTCATTCAGAGACCATGCTTATAAAGCTGTAAAACTATTTATTGCTATTTATAAAAGAAAGAAAAGCGATTTAATTGCGCCTAAAATGCATAATCATTCCCAAGACCAAGCCACGCGTTAGCGATTGAAAATACATTTTCCTCAGCAGTTGTCCAGTAGAGTTCAAATGGCGAAATACGAAATCGTTTTTTCTCATTGCTATTTTCATGTAGCCTAATATTTTTAAAATTATGGGTAAAAAATATTGGAATCCTCAAGGAAATGCGCATATTTAAGTAGGCTACAGGAACGAACGAAGGATGCAAGTTATTATGCTATTCGGTGCATACTATAACTGTAGCAAACGGCATGAGGAACGCCCCACAAATGTCGGTAGTTTGCAAAACTTCTGGGTGACAGTGGAATTTCTGAGTTCTGACATACTAACGTTAAGAAATATAACTTAAAGGAAATGCGATGTAGCCTATTTAAATTTGTTCAATAGATTACAGTGATAGTATACAGCTATAGCTAATTGTGTATGCTACCGATTTATAATAAAACCAAATAGCTACCTTAACAGAATAATATATGATTAGGTAATTATCCCTGTTTTGGAGAAAGTCACTTCAAACAGGCATTCTCATCTTACACAAAACGTCTGCAATGCTTAGGGCAAATTCTAACACACAAACGGCTATTGCATTCACGTTTACAAACGTGTTTTCTCACTTTAGCTAATTAGGGAAGGAGACGTAAACCAATGACATCTGTAATAAATATTACAATATTATTATTGACCTGCAATGTGTACGATGTTCTTCTGGATATGTAGAAATATTTACTTTTCTATAGCTATTTGAGTTGGCTGATCAACATCTAAGAAATAGCAGATTTTAGCTTTATAAATGTGACATTTTGCATAGTTCTTAAAAGTACTTGTATCGGTACTCGTATCGGCAAGTACCCAAAATGAAATACTCTGTACTTGTACTCGTTCCATAAAAAGTGGTATCGGCCCATCCCTAGGTATTAGTTTTGTTTTATCTAGCAATGCTAACATCTGAAACTAGTCAACAAGCCCTTAATCTCTGAAACTTTAAATTGCAGGTAATTTGGTCAATTTGTTTACTTCTGTTTCCAGATGCTATATGCAATTTATTCATCCTGCCGAGAACAGGATCAAAGCCTTGTCATAGGTAGTTTTCATGTCTGTGTTTAAGCATTGATTGGAGAAACCTTTAACTGCATGAATCCGATTACCTAATAAAATTAGGAGAGATAGGAACAGCGGTTTTCTCTTGCTCTACAATGGTTTTTTTTGCCCAAACCGCTGTAAAATAGGCTTAACACGTATAGAGATTGTCAATTAACATGTGTACTTGCATAGTAATATCCTTGGTCTTTGTGCTGAGTGAATTCCATCTGCTGTAGCTCGCTGGTAGCATGGCAGACGAGTCCAAATGTGTTATGTTTAGTGTTCCGCTTGCTGGTGAAATGTAGTAGGTTTGTGGCCTAGCTACTGAAATGTCGTTAGATTTTCCGATACTGATGTTGCTAGTAATGATGGACCGATTTATCGTCTTTAGGTATATCGGCCGATACGCGGCTGCTGCGTTTGCCAATTTTCCCCGGCATTATTTACAGACTGGCGTCCACACAGGCAATTCTGTGTTGCTGGAGACGCTGCAGTTCATGTGCAGACCATGCACTGCACCTTGTTCTACCTCAACTGCTTTTAGTATTTGTTAAATATTGTTTAAGTTCAATATATGTTCCTTTTTTTAAATTGAGACTTGTAACATTTGTTATCATTATTGTGTAATTTGTATGATATAAATTGAGGGAGCAAAAGCAGTGTCGGCTCTAAATATCGGCTCAATAAAAACCGGCAGCCAGTATCGGTCATCAGCGAAGGCTGATGAGAAAAATCTGCATCGGCACTGAAAAGTCCATATCAGTTGATCCCTAAAAGCTAGTTAGTACATCTTCTTCAAATGTGTAACTAGTCATGTTTGCAGGAAAAAAACATTTAAGGTCCCCTGAAAATACTTTAATATTTACAATTTTCTGTTGGGACTGTCCATTGTAGAATATTACTTGTGCATGCAACTAGACAGCGGAACATGTCAGAAATGGGAACTCTACTAAAACACTGAAATGCTTCAAAACTCTTAAGTGAAAAATTAGGTCTACCATGCTAAAAATCTAAAAACCTTTACCGATTGGAATGTTTTGTTCTAAATAATGCATTGAGTCTTGTAATTCAAGTGCTCTACATTTAAATGGAAAACTACTAAGGGTCAATGGGGTTAATATAACAGTTGAGTTTGACTCGTGAAATTAACTAGTTTAATTGACAGTCCTGCCACACACCACTTTTAAAGAGGTTATTATTAAGTGCGAATACAAGAATCCTAATTGTTCAGGAATTTGTGGAAACAATCCAGATGCCGTTGAATCAACACACTCACTTCATGCAAAGCAAACCCTCCTTCAATTCAGGGTCATCTTTTGGGATTCCCTTTGTTACTGTTTGTTATCAAGCAAATAATGTTTGGATGGAGTTCTTATCTAACTTTTTTCTTGTCTTTCAGCAGAAGGAAGCAGCAGCGTTGGCGTTAAGTCTCAGGGAGCTTCTGGCCTTGTACCACTGCCGTATACACACACGATTAAAGACTGCGAGAAGCAATGGTATGCTTTGGCACAGACATCTTTAGTCTCATGATCGTTTCGGAACTTGTCAGTCCATTTGTATATTAAGCTGTAATTTCAGCAGCTTTACCGTATATTAGTGAAGCCATTTAATAACTGTAGTAGACAGCCAGTGTAACTGTAACATTGTTCCTGTCCAGCCTCCTCCCCTGCGCCATCGCTCAATGAGGATCTTTATGAATGACGACCGCCATGTGATGGCCAAGCACTCAGCTGTCTACCCCACGCAGGAAGAGCTGGAGGGTGTTCAGAACATGGTCTCCCACACCGAGCGTGCTCTCAAGGCTGTCTCTGACTGGCTGGATGAGCAGGAGAAGGTGGTCAAGACTGATTCAGACATGGCTGACCCTGACAAAGAGGGGTTAGTGGTAATTTGTTTTCAAAACATTGTCACTTTGTGACAAAATCATCGTGATTGTCTTGTAATGGAACTGCGTCAGTCTCTGTGCTTTTGTTCACATGTGTGTCGTAGATTTCTCTGGCCCTACTGTGGACATTATTTTGTAAACTTCAGAAAATGACCTAGATAGAGATTTGACAGGTTGACATGTTTGCATCGGTTACGCTGGAAAAGTAGTTCCAGTGCCAGCTTCTGCCTTAGTTCTATGTGTGGATTGGTAGTCTCTGAATCTGAAAGGCTGTGGGGTATGGCACCCGTTCAGGCCTATTTATTGTTATGGAAATGTGCCCACTCAAAACAACCATGTTCATGGAAATCTACTGCCCTGTGTTTTCTCCACAACCCTGTTTGTGACTAGATTTTTGTCCAGCTAATTATTGGGCTCAGGTGTGAAGCAGTAGGGTAGGGTAGGGCAGGAACAGGGTTGGGCAGCCCTGTTGGACTTTAATTTACAAAACATCTTTATAACTTAGGATGGAAATGCGTAGGGATTGAACTGTACAGTTTTTATCTACTTACACAGGTTTGCTACTGCATTGTTCTAACTGAAATTGGAAATGATTTCCACACAGAAGTGGGGGTCATCATATTTACTGATGCGTTGGTGGTTGAGTTTTAAAAGAATTTGTCCTTAATGCTCATGTTTTCTGTGCCAGGGAGGCTAAGGTGTCGGAACAGGCCACCAGATCCCTGCGTGGGGTGATGAGGGTGGGCCTGGTGGCCAAAGGCCTGCTGCTGAAGGGAGATCTGGACCTGGAGCTGGTGCTGCTGTGTAAAGACAAGCCCACTGTCACTCTTCTGAAGAAGGTGGCAGACAACCTGCATCTGCAGCTCAAGGTCAGCACGTTCACCTACTGTCTAATGTTGTTGATTATTATTATTATTATTATTATTATTATTATTATTTGTTAGCTAGCAAGAAGTGGTTTTACACAACCTGCTAATGTTGTCATACAACTTAAATTAGCAGGTTTTTTGTGAGTGACAGTTTTTTTTTTCCTCTTGGCAGTCCATCACCGAGGAGAAGTATGAGGTCACCCAGGTTGTCCGCGACGCCACGATTGTCATCAAGAACACGAAGGAGCCTCCCCTCACCCTGACGATCAACATGACTTCCCCACTGGTCCGTGAGGAGGTGGAGAAACAGGCTTCTGGAGGTAGGCTGCCACATAGGGGCGGAGGGTCACTAGCGCCCCTGCAGGAGGGGAGAGTAAAAAGCAGGCAGCCAGGTTAGACAGATATTGTTTATTGGGCCTTCAATGGAGCTAGGGAATATGAAGGCAATGTCATGTAATAAGAACTATGCTATTTTTATAGCTCTTTAGATTCTCGTAGTTCCATGTAATGTGATGTACATTTTGATGGCCCAATACACAGTAAAGGAAAGTTTCTTAATGACTAAACTATATGGGTCTCCTTTTTCCAATGGTGTCCAGACATGAACTATATGAAGGCTTACTGAGAATAACAAAATACCACTTTGTTTGCATGTGTTTTATACTGAACAATGATGAACGGTTTGCATTGCAGCAAAAATGAGTACCAAAGTGTTGTCAAGTGTTGTGGTTACTGGACCCAGCAGTGGGCTTTTATCTGATGTTCATCAGCAGGGAGGACGCCGGTTACAGATAACGCCAGGGGGCTCTTTGACTCTGCATGGCTGAATGTCACTTCACCCAGTCACAGTCAAATCAGGGCAGCAGCAGTCATCACCTTGCTAAACCCAACGCTCAGCTTCTTTGTAGTGTTTCCCAAGCAGAGAAATGGGCAGTTCAATAGAAAATCTAAGAAATGCTTTTATTATGTAGTTAAGAGGTAAGATCCACAGCCCCAATGTTCCCTCAGCTGTTAACTGTAAGCAGGGAGTTAGCAGTCTCCAGTAGGCGTTAACCTAGCCTTATCTATAACCCTGTGTTGGCATCGAAGCCCAGTTTGGCTCTTACAGGCCATCAGTTTTGCTGCAGTGTGGACTTGTTTTGATGATTTTGTGCATCTAATTATTGCTGCCTGTGGTTCCAATTCTGATTGTCTCTGTCAAGCCTTCTAGTTTGTCAATTTTTAGGGACGCTGGACCTTTGACCAACTGGACGCTCTCTGTCTCGGAAGGGGCTAAGCAGTACACCCAGTATAGGGGCGAAGGGGAGGGGCTTTACCTCCCATTGTGATAGCAAAGCATTCAGACTTCATTACTGGACTGGGGCAGGCCAATTGACATTGTGTTAATGTGATGGCCACAACCTCTAGGCTCCACCCACAACCTCCGGGCTCCACCCACAACCTCCCTTAGGCTCCACCCACACAGGATGTAGTACATTCACATGAAGAGCGAACTCTAATCACAGCACAACATTCAGCAGTCCAGTTACTGAAGCAGGTTGGAGTTGCCAATCTGTATTGTAGTTGCCGTTTCACTGGGAGGTTCAGACCATTAGTTCTCCAGGTGGAGGGGTCCCCCCTCCCCTTCCCCGTCCTGCCTGTGGTTTGGGAAAGCTGCCTGCTCCCCCTGGCCGTCTGACAGAACCCCCCTTGGTCAAACTGTACCTTGTCTTCTTATTCCACCCGCCAATAGAAACGCTATCAGGCAACGATCCCCCGGATGTTCTGGACAGGCAGAAATGCCTTACTGCCTTGGCGTCTCTTCGCCACGCCAAGTGGTTCCAGGTTTGCATCTTGTCTTTATTTGTCTTAAAGTAGTTGAGTTTTTTTCATTTGACGCTGTATCATTTCCTTTGGTCGTTTTCTGTGTTTTTACTTTAGTTTTTGAAGTGTATCAATCACGTGTAGTAGACTGTATCATCTTACTCAGTGGTTTTAAATCGTTTCTCAGTAAACCTTTGTCATTACTTTGTGGTAGAGAAGATTTCCTGACTTAACAGATTTTAATTGCAGTGTCATTGAGAATGATCAATGCTGTTTTATTAAGGACATTCAACAAGCCCCTCATAAACCTACCATTGTTTTTAACCACTGCTTAATTTTGATCAGAGGTGTGGAACTAACTTGCTACACTCAGGTGCAATATTTCTGAAAAATCAATCTAGACTGAATCACTTGAACTTGGTTTTATTTTCTTTTAACACAAGCTACTTAGACCAGCTGTTTTCTGTACCATGCTATTGTGTACAGTAGAGGTCCTTCTGGTAGTGGACTGTATTGATTCTTAGTCATCGTAGTACTGTCATCTCTTGCTCTTAACTGTAAGCGCTCCATCTCTGCAGCCTGTTCTTGTAGAGTATGTAGTAGCCTCAAGCCCCCATGCTCTGGCTGTGTTTTAGCTTTCTGTGTGCCACAAAGCAGGAATATTGCACCCTTTTTTATAATGTATACATTCACAAGTATTCTAATGTGTCAATCCATGAAATTTAGATTAGAGCTTCTGCACGATATCACCCACTCCTCAAACTAATCAGATTAACAACTGTCATTCAGCCATGTCCATGTTGGCATTTGGCTTTACAATGACTCCGCTTCTCCCTCTAATATTGTATACCAATTACCAAGAGTGGTTAGACACTGTCTTCAATACGTCCAGTTGCTTGACAAATCAACACACATGGACAGCCCTGTCAGTTATTGTACATTGATCCAATCCTCCTTTGACTCTTTGTGAGTTCAGCACTTACCCCAGGTTGATGCTGTGATCGCTTCCCGTGCAATGTAACAAGGGTGACAAAGCAGAGGTGTTAGTCTGTGTTGCGTTTGGATGTAGCTGCTGTTTGGTGTGTGTTTGTGAGTTCTTCTTTGACTGAGGCTGGCTCTCCTCCCTGCTTGTGTCTCCAGGCCAGGGCCAATGGGCTGAGGTCCTGTGTCATCGTCATCCGTATCCTGAGGGACCTCTGTGCTCGCGTCCCAACATGGGCCCCTCTGCGGGGATGGGTGAGTTATTCACTCACTGTCTAATCTAGCACACACCGACGGCTATTTACTCATTTTACCAATGATAATTTGCGTCAACAATTGCAAGCGAGTGAATGTAAATTTTGTTGTAAAAGCGTCTTCCTCTGTATCTGTTTATGAAAGTCCAATATTTATAGCGAATGTAAATCCACACCATTTTTACTACGTTTTAGTAATTCCATGATTGCTTAATCTGTGCTGTGGGCCTAGCAATAATAAATACCCTGTGTCACTACAGTGGCATGTAGAATCTGTGTCTTGAAACCACTGTCGCTAAATAGCTAGCCAGATTAGCTTACCACCGGCTGCAAAAACTAGTAAACAATTACCTGAAATAACAGGCTGTGTTAATAACAGGCTGAGCCTATATGGTTCACTATCCAAAATAACTTGATGGTGTAAAATCTTTCTCAGAAAGTGACTATATAATAATGCTTTTATACAAGAAATGCAACTACAAACAGGAAAACAACTTTCGCTAGCATCTAATGTAGATGTGTTTACAAAGACTGATGCCAGACATGGCTGTAGCTAGAAATTCAGCAAAAAAGGCAATTCAAATTAAAGACCATACTTTGCTGTAGCTAGATATCTGTACAAACTACCTAGCTAATGTTAGGACTAAACAATTTTCGGCCACTGATTAAAATTCTTATATATTACAAATGCTTATATACAATAGCTGCATTGAGAAACAAGTTCTAGCTTGTCGACTACATCAAAGTGTTTCCTTGTGTTTTTCAAATGGTGTGCACTAAAGATGTCATGTGAAGATGTTTGAACATCCCATGTATAGCAAACATTAATCTGTCATCACATGTATGTGTGGGACAGGAACCACCTAAATCTTCTAGAAGTTCTTTAGACTGAAAACACTGGCCAACCTAAAAGGACAACTCCAGCGCAAAATGAACTTGGGTGTTAATAACACATTGGTATCGAGTCAACCATTCTTTGGGGTATGTTTTCATGCTAATCGAATTTGCCCAGTTTTGGTGCAAGCTGATAGTTACCTTATAACGCTAGTTGTGAGGGCATGGATGAAGAAAAAATTAAATTGCTATTTTATACCAGTAACAAGGCCCAAAATGGCACCACACTTCCACGGTAGCATAATGAGGGTCCCTACATGTAACCGAAGCATTGAACAGACAGTTTATTTAAAAAATAAGTTTAAAAGACTGTACCATTCGTGTATACAGCCAGGCACCATCTTTGGAAAACCGACTCGACTAGACTTGAAATATCCCTGTAGCCTTTAGCTGTTTACAAAAAGTAATTTCTTAATGTTAGTAGGTTTATCCAATATACAAAAGGAAGTTACAAATGGTGTTAAATTTTCCCACTGCTAGCCACTGGAGCTCCTGTGTGAGAAAGCAATCGGCACAGGGAACCGACCAATGGGGGCCGGAGAGGCCCTGAGAAGAGTTCTGGAGTGTCTGGCGTCTGGAATCCTCATGGCTGGTAGGCGCTCAGATACCCTGTCCTTGCTACTGGTAATCCAGTAATCGTTCCACCGGTCTTAAGTGTGATCATTCACGTGTTTAGATGGTGCTGGAATCTGTGATCCTTGTGAGAAGGACCTGACCGACGCTATCGGCCACCTGGACCTCCAGCAGAGGGAGGACATCACACAGAGTGCACAGGTGGGTCACATCTACCTGAATCAGGTTGAAAATGCTGCCGTGTCCCAGAGCTGGAGAAATAACCACGCGTTTGTTTCCAGCATGCCTTAAGGCTGTCTGCCTTTGGACAGCTACACAAAGTGCTCGGAATGGACCCCCTCCCCTCCAAGATGCCCCGCAAACCCCGGAGCGAGACGCCCATTGACTACACAGGTACGCCCGGCTGCAGAAACTTTGGTTATTTAGATCGTACGCTGATTTTGGAAAGACTAAGCAGTGCCTGTTGTGTGTTGCAGTCCAAATCCCGCCCAGTACAACCTATGCTCCACCTATGAAAAGGCCCATTGAAGAGGAGGAGGGAGGGGATGACAAGAGCCCCAACAAGAAGAAGAAAAAGCTGCAAAAGAAATGTATGGGTTGATGATGAACTGGGTTGATGATGAACTGTGTTGAACACTGGTTTAATCTGTGCTCCTTAACCTGTGACTAAATGTTAGTGTTTCTAATGTGTCTTCACTATTCCCCCAGCCCCAGATGAGAAATCTGAGCCTCCCCAGGCCATGAATGCCCTAATGAGGCTGAACCAGCTTAAGCCAGGCCTGCAGTACAAGCTCCTTTCCCAGACTGGCCCGGTGCATGTACCAGTCTTCACCATGGCTGTGGAGGTGGATGGCAAGACCTTTGAAGCTTCAGGTCCATCCAAGCGCACTGCCAAGCTGCACGTTGCTGTCAAGGTGCGTAGATGTGTTGGTTCAGCTATGAAACTGAAGCATGCAAATTAAAGACAAATCGGCATGTGGTTGTCTTAAGATTTAGTGAAGTTCTATTATTTATTGCTAGCAAGTGAGTTTATTTGCATAATCCAAACACTGGTCTCAATGGAGAGTTAAACCTACCAGAAACGAAGAATGTACGAGTTGCCCACACAGCAGCTTTCGCCTCATCTGCTAAAGCTGTCTGGCAGTTTAAAATTGTAGTTACGGTGGGTTTTAATGTCCCAGCTCTGCTCAGCCTCCTGCGTTTTATCATCTGAGTAGTGGAACTATTTGCTTTGTCCTTAACATGCCAGTGGGCTGTCCATTCACAGGTCCTGCAGGACATGGGTCTGCCTACCGGTGTGGAGCTGAAGACTGCTGAACCTGTGAAGACTGAGGAAGCAGTC
The DNA here is from genome assembly GCA_016801145.1 of Umbra pygmaea. Taxonomy (NCBI): domain Eukaryota; kingdom Metazoa; phylum Chordata; class Actinopteri; order Esociformes; family Umbridae; genus Umbra; species Umbra pygmaea. The sequence goes on along the minus strand of JACXGM010000468.1, from coordinate 14,663 downwards.
ACAGCCATTGTCGAGGATGTGAAGGCGTGCACCACACCCATAGAGATTGACTCTGCAGCCACCGGTGCAGCAAACGCGGAGGCTACTGACAGTGCAGAGGTAGGGGTGCTCGCTGTCACACTGGTTTCCAGTGTCTGTCTTTGCAGATGCGTTTAAAGTGTCTTTGCTCCACAGAGTGCTCGTCAACAAGGACCAATCCTGACAAAACATGGCAAGAACCCTGTGATGGAACTGAATGAGAAGCGACGTGGCCTGAAGTATGAGCTAATTTCAGAGACCGGGGGTAGCCATGACAAACGCTTCGTCATGGAGGTGAGCATCTCGGTGGTAGTACTTGCATGCCAGACTAGATCCCAGTGACTCACGTGTCACTGTTTAGTCTTGTTAGCTCAGTTATCAAAGTGCCTTCTAATTGCCATTAGAAACTAGTTACCAACTCACTTAGAATGTGACTTTGTTCCAGTCTTGACACACTTTGTGTATGATTAGTTAAACAATTTAAACATTTAACTGCTCTCATCAAATTGAAAACCAGTTGCTAATATCAATCGGGCATCTTATGTATGTAGTATTTTAAAATGTCACAATTAGGGCAATATCCAGCCAGTCAACTTTTACTGCTTTTAACAGCTGCTTTAACTAAACATTGATAATTACAAAGGCGATATACTGACTTTTCAATGAGTATCCGTTGAGCTGTCTTATGTTCTCTATCGCAGGTGGAGATCGATGGGCAGAAGTTTCAGGGGACGGGGTCAAATAAAAAGGTGGCTAAGGCTTACGCTGCACTTGCAGCCTTGGACAAACTCTTTCCAGAGGGCTCTCTGACAGAGGCAGCTAAGAAGAAGAAACTCCCACCAATGGTAAGAGTTTCTCTGCGTTACTGTCAAACCACCTTCCATTGTACAGTGACCTGAAAGTGTTTGTCCACTTTTTGATAATTGTTTTGCCTATCCTTTCAGGTATCGGAAATGTATTTGTATATGTTATTAAATCATTTAAATAATTTGACTGTCTTGCTCATCAGGCAGCTCACTTAGGGAAGAGCATGGTTGAGCTAGCGCAACTGGTACGCCAAAAGGTTCTATTGTATAATATGGCTCTGTCCGCACTAATTTGCTATATGGAACTTTGGTAAATAACCAGTATTTGTGTATTAGAATGTTCTTTTACCACAAAAACAACCACAAACTGTTAGCAGCTAGCTATTAGCAAGTAATCTGGTTGAATCACTAGAAGAATCCAGATGCTAGTTGCTGCCTTGGAAAGAGGATCTCATTCTTTACACATGAGTAGTCAGCATTTAGATATTTATGTGCCCTGACCACCACAGTCTGTGGGCTCTTATCAAGCATGTGTACCCAAAACCATGCGTGTAGGGATGCTTACTGAACCCCGGTGTTAAACGGGTCCTGGGGCTAATTTATGAAAGACCGTAGTATCGATAAGCACCAGCGTTATCGGTTCTACTTTCGGTACTGGATAAATTAGTAAAATAAGCTTTTTATTCTTGCTACATGAACATTATTGCACATTTTCTCTCACCAACTGTTTATAATTTGCTATTAGTTTAAGTCAATTATCTATGATGCATGTTCGCTGTTCCCAATACAAGAGTTCTTACGCGGAGTGAGAAATACACGTTCAAGTGTGGTTACACTTCACCAGAGTTGTGCTGACAGTGCTTGTTGCCAAAAGTGCACCAAGACCTTTGCTTGTAAGTGTGGAAATGCAGATCTATCCAAATACCTATCGAAGGTGCATCTTACAGGCAGAGAACGGTAGTTTTTGACTGCGAAGCTAGTAGTTCAGCTCTCATTGCTGAATTTACGTTAGGTATGCATGCGATCAGCCTAGAGCCCACAAGGGAGTTAACGTTTGTTTGTTAAACGATAAAGAACCGGTAAGAATACTGTTTAGGCTCCGGATCAAAAAACAGTATCAGTAAGGGTAGTAATACTGTTACAATTTTAACTAGAGGTGTGAATCTCCCGATTTCAATTCGATTACGATTATCATGTCAGCGGTTCGATTTGATTCAATATCTCGATTCATCACGATGCGTCAAATACATTTTTCTATTGAAACCATATAGGATATTTGACTTGACAGAGTGCATTAAGTAACTGTAAAGTTCAGTATAATACAGTTTTCTATATTACTTCATATGGTCATGTTTTTATCCAAAATGTAGTAAGATATAAACAATCTTTTTTATTTACACAGAGCACACGCTTTTCAAGCTTCAAGCGTCCGGAAAATAAGTCTCATCAGGGACTCGAGTCTATCATAGGTCTAGATGAAATGGGTTAGGCTATTGAGAATGTTGTTTTTCATTTGAATGTTTATGCTGCAGCTGGAAAATTAATGAGCAACATCATTGTTTATAATCGATTATGGTCGGCCACTGCATCGTTGCAGCATCGTCCATGTCCGCATTGCGATGCATCGATTATTTGATTAATTTCAACACCTCTAATCTTAACGATACCCTTCCCTACATGCATGCAATCTTTTCAATAGAATGTGTGGAATTTATCACAGGGCTCGACATTAAGGCTTGTCCGGGACAAGTAAAAAAAGTAGTCGGACAAGGAGCTCGTAGATTCGCTTGTCCGAATGGAAAAGTAAAATAAATAGGAATTTAACAAGTATATTGATTGAGCTAAACAAAATAATAGAATATTGATGACTTGTCCTTTTTTTGAAAAAAATCTGTGTGTTCGTTATGTATGCACCTGATTTGATCTTGTGTTCTAAATCTAGAACACGTTTTTTCTTAATTCTAAAACACGGTGGTGGTCACATGACACACAGCTCTGTTTGCACACTGCAAGTGCTCATTCGCGGTTAATACTTAATCAAAAAAAGTAGTCTAAAACTATGCACATATAAAGGTTGTGGTTCATTGCATATATAGATAATATACCATCGTGATATCTAAAGTGTTACTGACATTTAACAGTTGGATGAAAAAATCGCCTCTTTTATTCAAATGCGCGTGATAACGGTGGCCGGAATATAATGAGCGCTGGTCAGAAAGAGAACTCAAAAGCATTGCGCGTGATTTGTCAATCCGAATAATACATTTTTGTTATTTGATAATAGGCTACATTGTTTCCATTTGTTGTTAGGCTACAAGTAACCATTTCACCCACAATGTGCAAAATGTTGGGGGTGTTCGTTGAGTCTGACTTCACGAATGTTGCTGCTAGGCGGCGTTCTGGTTTGACCAGAGAATCTTAAACACGCACGCACGCACACGCACACGTATCAAGTTCTCATTTGCAAACAAGTATCTTACTTCGCCATAATTTTGTTTCTTATTATATTTCATGTTGTATCATGTTTGGTTTCATTGCCGAAGAAGCATTTTCTTGCAATTGCTTTGGGAGCTAATTCAACCATTGGATTATTTTATTAGTAATTATTATAAAACAAATTTACAAATGTAGAGTGAAATGCTGATTAAACATATATTGTGGAATAGGTTACAACAGTTAAGTTTTAATACTCTCAAGTGTGAAACTACTTATTAATGGACGTCTAAAAGTAGCCAACTAAAAGGAGTAGTTGGACATCCAGTACATTGATTTGCACAATTTGTCACTCATCTGAAAATCATTAGTTTCACAGACTTGTCTTCACAACATTTCCCTATTGTAATTTCCCTATATAATTATTAATTGTCTTAATTAATAATGTATTGAAGCAATATAGAAGATGCTATTGCATTTTCTTTTATATTTGAGTTGGGAGGATTGGCTGGTAAAATTAGGGCATCAACCAGCCACAGTGTCTTAATTTCCCAGTTTGGTTACGAGTTTGAACTGCAACTGCTTCTAGAAAAATAAATTAGATTGAAGTTAGCAAGGGACATACATATTCTGCGGACTCTGTTACCATGGTAACCTTTGGTCATAGAAGTAAATAAATGCAGCAGTACACCATGTTATGTCTAACTGGGAATTTATCAATTATGAGTGACTTTAGTAGTACTTGCCAGAGTGTGACAAATGTTAGTTTGAGGCCCTGTTCTAAATGTGATGGCACTTCATATTGAATTAAATTGCTGCTTTTAAGAGCAATAGAATTGGCAATTCTTTCTAGATTATATTATTGGGCCAATGGGTCTCAAACTTTTTGGGTTACTGTACCACCAGTGGTCGTTGAACTCTTTGTTGGGAACCACTATCCGGGCAGAAGTCTTTTTTTCCCTTCCACCCATCTGCAACTAAACAACTGCAACATTCGGAAGGCCTCACCCGACGCAAAAATATAGAAAATACTCCTGTAATATAGTTGCATTCACTAGGGATGCACCAATACCACTTTCATTGCCAATACCAATCAAAGTACTGAACTTGGAGTACTGATTTGATACCAGAGTTTTAATGCGTTTAATGTAAAACTTGCATCCACCCACTGCGCTGTCGGACTTTGAGATGTGGGTAGTGATGTTAATTGCAGTAAAATCTTTCAGGAAATCTGAAAGTTGTTTTTTTTTACTTTCTGTACTATTCTGGAGGGCCATTTGAGACACATTGTATCAGCTAGGCTGGTGGATGCCCACATTTTATCAGCCACTTATTGTTCGTTCAACAGTTTCACATTTGAGGTGAAAAACTTTATCAGCTTTTAATTTGACTTGTAAACTTATTTTAGAATAATCTGTTTGAGAACATGTCTGAAACTATGAAACTACTGATGAAATAATCGAAGCACTGGATAAATTAGCTCTCATCAAATCTACAAGTACGTGAGTCTTCAGCATGGGACCCAAACAAAATACAACAAAAATGTATAGTTAACCACATTCTGGGAAAACAGTTGATTTAAAAGATTCCAATTTACTTAACTTTGCCCTTGAAGTTTAGCCTCCCATTACATTAGTGTGTGTGCACGTGTATGCTTCTGGTAAATCGAGAGCGCCACTTATCGGAGTACAATCATAAACGCGGACTAAGCGAACACCCTCGTTTTTACTGACAGCAGAATGAGCCCTTAGCATTCCACTCAGTGTGCTTGTGTTTTGTATCTAATTCACTTCATCTAACATTCACTTCATGTAGTCTACCGGTGCTGACCCAGCAGAAGGGTTCTTAATTCTGGGGAGCTAACTAGCTTTAATCTGTACTGCAATATACTGTGTATGTCTGACACCGTAGGCTGGATTTCTCACTGACTACCTTGGCCAAACCCAATTTTTTAAATACACACACACCTTGACAAATGTGTCATAATTGTCAAATCCAATAGAAATGCTTGATGTAATGACACAAAACGTATTATACGTTTTACTATTCACTTGCCACTGTGGCTGTTAGATAAGGCTAACGATGGTACCCGCACTGTCAGAAAGCACTCCCCTAATTTCCTACCCTGGTTGGTTAGCGTGAACATTAATTTGATTTAAGTGTTTCTTTTTACCTTTAATGTAATCAGTTATCAGTCACATTAAAACCTTTAACATAAAAAATTCCCTAGGCTAATACTGTGGAAGAGTAAATACTGAACATGTAAAAATGGGTTACGTTCACCTGACTTTTTTATTTTAATTTATTTTTGGCCTCCAGCACTTAATCGAGTTCTGAATGACTCGACACTACGATGACGCATGTTTACAGTCCATTGTTTTACAAAGTTGTATCATACAATCGTGTGTACAAATCCATAAACTGCTGTAGCACTAGCTTGACCCTGCTCTCCCAGAGAGCTGCCTAATGAGCGAGACAAATTATTGCAAGTGATTCAGGTACAAAGTCAAATTATAGATGTCATTGTTCTCCTTTAAATGGTAGCCTACAACTAGTCATATGCATTTGTATAAGTGAATGATATGGAGGAAAAAAGTGATCTGTTTGGGCAATTTAGAATTTAGTAAATGTTTAGCTTTTCGCTATCAAGCACATTGCTCTATCATACCGTTCAAAAGTTGCAGAGTGCTGGCCAAGTTTGGTAGAGATTATCGACCGATTATGATTTTTCAAGGCCGATACAATTAACGATTATTGGAAGACCCAAAAAGCTGATACTGATTAAATCAACTGATTTATTGGGGGAAATAATGACATTACAACAATACTGAAAGAACAAACTCTTAATATAACTTCTTAATATAATACACAAATGGTTTCAAATCTGAAATATATCAAAGTATTTAAATTTGTTTAAACAAAATGCCAAACAAATGGCAAAACACATAGTAGGGATAGTACGATTTGTATTTGATACAACTTTGCCTATTAAATTTGTTTTGTACCACAAACCCTTAGGTTTTGCCTATAAAAACATTTAGTCTGTGAATGTTGATAGTTGTTCTTTTATTAACCAATCGGATTTGGTGCTGCACAACGGAAGTGCAGATATTCGAAATAATTTTCAGAAGCACTGGATAATTATATCTGATTTCAAAATCAATACAATACAACATTGAATATAAATATAACAAAAGCAGTAACTGAGGAACATGGGATTTCTCTTTAACTACAGAATTATTCCCTTGCGCGAGGCCTGATGTTCTCATTTCGCCACCGTCTGACTCAACATCAGAAATAGGCTACTTTAAAAAACATGTTTGAGAACACTAGTGACGTATATTCCCTGCTAACATGAATGCCTTTTAATTAATGCAAAAGTAAAATAAACTGTCTTCTGTGTATCTTTTTGAATGGGCATCATATTTTTACAAGTTATATGTGCGCAATGACTGTGCATTGTCGAATGGACAAAATAAATAAACCAGCACTCGTTTAGTGCCAGTACCCGATTTTGATCTATTGTTGGCTGATCTGATTATTAATTATGAATACCCCTAATTCATATGCAACGCAATATAGCTAGCTAACCCTTGTGCAGCAGCTTTTTTGAACGGGTTGTTTTTCACTAGAAGCCTCGGAAAAAAACAGGACAAGTTTTGGTTGATAAAAAAATGGGAACAGTTCTGTCGGAACGAAAGCAGTGAACCTCTACCCACTATTCTAGACCCAATATTAACCATGTGAAGCTAACAAGTGATTATATGCGACTGATTTTAATTGATCCATTTTCATGCTAGCTACAAACTTAACCATGGCTTCTCTGCAATCACAATTTCTTCCTGACTAGCTCACGACAGATTGGCTGGCTGCATGCAGTTTCCACGTGATTTGCTTTCTAATTGTAACACTAGAGGAAGTGGTTTCTCTCTAAAAAAAAAAGTATTGGCCATAATCGGCAAGCAGAAATACTGATTAATAATTATTTTGAAAACTCATAATCGGCCATAATTAATCGTCCAGTCCGATTAATTAGCCAACCTCTAGCATCTACATAGAGCGAATTAACTTCCCTTACTGCATTTTATGTTTAGGATAAATGCAGTGACATGTATTATTAATATCACAGGACTCTGTTAGGGAATTTCGTGTTAATGTCTGGATTCTACGTTTCTGAGTTTTCCGCAATGTGGAAATCACAAGGCCCTACATTCGTAAATATAAATTTATATGCATGCCTGATAAATGTGCCCCACAGTAGTCATCACACTGTTTTGCAGCATTGGTGAAACAAGAAACAATGCTGGATTTTACATTTGGGTCCAGAAATGAATAGCCTACCCAAATACCAAGACACTACCAAGAGAAATACTCCACAGCAATATCTGAGTGATCAACAACTGTAGTGGAAGTAAAGGTGCCACAATCCATTCAATGTAATGGGACAGTCATTTTCATGGGGCATTGGATCTTTCACAACTTGATTCATTCAAGAAGTAGTATTAAAAATAATCTGAAAACCAACAACATATGCAAACTGATCATTTGAAAAGGGACAAGAACTTGGCACTATGTAAATAAAAACTGTAAATGAAGGTTGCTTCTGATCTCTGCATTTGGGCTTTCAATTAAAATGCTATGTTTCCTTTAACAGCACAGCCCTGGGTTTGGCATGATGGGCGGAACAGCTGGTGACCCAGCAGCCACTCACAGGGGCAGAGGTAGAGGGCGTGGCAGGGGGAGGGGCCGAGGGTTCAATAATGGTGGCGGCTATAGTCAAGGTAAAACGGACGTCTATGTGCATTATAGTTTCATTTTAACTGGCAGAATTCTATTTAAGTGCATTTATGGTTAATATTGTGTATATTTTAATTCATTTTGTATTCTGGTTAATTCAGATCTGCAACTCATTACTAAACTCTATACTCAGTTATGTGGTTTGCTCATTTAATTCCTCAGGTGGCTATGGAACTTATGGATATGGGAACAATGGAAGCTCTGGAGGATATAGTGAGTATTGATTCTAAGTTTTTCTCCATGTTAGTCTTAGAATATTATTGGGACACGTTTGGGCTTCATTTCAATGGTCTGCCTTTTTCAAAAAAGGGTACTACAAACTGGATTCTTCCTCTACTTGCGTTGTAATTCAAGCTGCAGTTTGATATGAAAGCACATGTTCAGCTGTCTCGGAGAGTTGGTGGCATACACATGTTCCCTACAATACAAGACATGGGGGGGAGCTATTTCTAGATCAATGTTTTTGAAAAGTAACTCAATGTAATCACAAACTACCAAAGAAGGAACCTTGAGTGCTCTGACAATCAGGCTAAAAGATTTTACATTTCTCTGCTTTGTTAAGCCCCCGGACAGGACTCAATGACTTTTTAACCCCTCCCCATATTAGAGCCGCTCCTACAGCAGTCTGTTCTGAGGAATCACCTTCTAGAGCGTGACAGGAGCAGAGAAATCTAAAAGTCCCAACTAGCAAAAACCTGTTAAAAACAATTTGACCAACAGTCATTGACATGCCACTTTTTTGGCAGGAAAAAAATCTAATTTTATTTTTCCTTCTCTGCCCTGTCTCACTCTTTAGGTGACTTTGTCTCAGACTGCTATGGCTACAACGAGTTTGCGACATAGATCTTCACAGTATTTTAAATCAAAACGAAATGTAGAGAAAGCGGACTAAACTATAATGTTCCTGCAACATGAACTCCCATCACGTCCCCGGAAAAAAACTGTCCCATTTGCTTACCCTGTCAACTCGTGTCCCAACGCCTAGAAAGATGGGGGGGCCAGTGAGTGCATGTTGCCTTGGTTACCTCCATCCCCTCTGCCAACCCTGGGATGCACCTGGACACTTGGATATGCCAAAAACTACAGGCACCCTGTCCCCATAGACTACCTTCCTTAGTCTGAGACAAGCATAGTTGGAGATCTGTGGTTTTCTTAGTGTTGTGCCACAGTCATGGTATGCCCTTTGGAGGGGTTCAAACTGGGCAACTGAACCCTGTTGTGGCCATCCAGAGATCTCATGTCTACTTTGAAAAAGACAATAGTGAAGCTGTGAAGTCTTTTTTTTTTAATTTTAATGTCTGGAAATGTATTATCAATCCCTTGTCAATTACTCATTGTCAGGCGTTTTAATCTTTTAGCATTTTTGTATCATGTAAGCCTGCTTTGATTTTAGTATTTGCATTTTGTTTTTATTCAGAATTGCAATGTCACATCTGATGCATGATCGTGGTTACACGCTAGTCTTAACGTAAACATGACAACATTCACAACACCCCTCATTTACCATTTTGGGTACCTCTAGGCATGAACGAACCAAGGCTTTGTTGATACTTGCACAAGTGTGACTGACGTTGACATTCTGCATTGTGCTTGTGAAGAGTTTTTTTGTATGTTTTTTTTAAATAAATGTGATCCCATACAAGAACGTTGTACTATATTAGTGAAACACTTTCTTAAGAAAGCTTACACATGAATCTAAGTAATTTAAGAAGCAAAGTTAACTCCTGTAGCTGTCTACAAATGCATCTCTTAATCTGATGCCTCTTTCCCTTAGATTACTACAATAATAGTGGTGCAAATGGGGGAGCGGGGGCTGCTGGGACGGGTGTAGAAGGCTCGGCAGCCAGCACTACAGGTTTGCCAGCAGCAACAGCAGGAACCTACGGTTCATACTACCAGAATGATGGAAGCTATTCCACCCCTCCAGCAACCAAAACTGCTGTCAAAAAGCCCCCGATGCACCAGGGGACCAAGACATCCTACCCTGGACCCCCAGGAGTTGGCAGCGGGGCCCCAGGGACCTACCAGGCCACCCCTCCCCCTGGCCAGAGTACCTATAACCAGTATGGGCAGGGTTATGGACAGGGCAAAAAGAACTTCAACCAGAACCAGGGTGGAGCTGGCGCTTACCCGTACAGTACTGCCTATCCCAGCCTGGTGACTGGTGGCGCTGGGGCCAGCCAAGACTACGGTTACGAAGGTGAGTAGGACACAAAAGAGAATTAAGTGCTAGGTTTTGTATTGAAAGATTTACTAAACTATTTTCTTTTTATAGGTTATGGCAATCAGTCAAATTATAATGCACAGGCGGCAACCAACCAGAGCTACGGTACAAACCCAGCTCCATACCACAACCCAGTAGGATACGGCAGGGGAGACCCCAGCAGTAACTTCCACCAGTACAGATAGACTGACCTCTGTGTACCCCCCACCGGAGCTCGACAGTATCACCCCACAAGCCTTCTTCAAATTAGCATTGGTGGTTTTTCCCTGTCTGCTTGTATTTGATTCTTTTTCAACTTAAGTGGCCACACCGTGAAATTGGACTTATTAGTTGGCAGCTTAAAGGCTGAAAATTGTATTTCAGTGATTTGTCAGTGTTCAATCTTTGTGTTTTATTTTCATGCACCCCACAAATCCTACCATCTAAAAGGAAGATAACTTTTTAATTTGTCATTTCATTTGTTCTTGTACACACGTTTTGACCACTAATAGGTTTGGCATAGGATTTCTTTATGACAATACACAAATATCCCAGAGAACTGCTTGCTTGGTAAAGTATGTGCTTGTAATTTTAGGAATTTTATTTTTTAATGTTTTACTTGGATGTATTTGTGTTTTTATTTTAACAAATCATCATTGAAATGACCAGAGACATTTATAATGTCATATTCAAATTTCTGGTCAAAGTAGATTTCGGGTGGGTTGTGACATTTTCTCTCTGAAATGAGCGTGTTTGTATTAATAAAGGATTTTTATTTTGGAGGAAACATTTGTTCTATTGGTCATGTATTTAAAAGAATCCTCTCCCAATAGTGATAGTCTGCACTATTGGTACAGTCTACATTTAGGCACAATCTAGGTTTGAGAACAACTGAGCAAGGGGTCCCAGGGAAATCTGTACAATTAGATAGCAGTAGCTGTTTCTCAAAGTCAAGGATCCTTTGTAGGACTGGTCCTTCCAAGTCAGGTACTTCAGAGTCTAGGCGAGGCTCCTCAGCATTTGGAGATGGAACAGGCTAGCAGGTGCGCGTCATTACGTCAGTAAAAAAGGTCCGCCTTTGGCGCTGCAATTCAACAGTGGAAAGTAGCAATTTGTACTGGCATTTAAACGTTAAACTTTACTTATATGTAACAAATGTACATTAACGTTAAACACTAAAGGTAATTACATTTGAAAGCATATTACCACGTCATCGCGCCGACTACACTACATGGATGTATTAAGAATAATGGATGCTGTGGAAAGTTATTTACTAGCAGGATTGTCTGACATTGCATCTCTATTTGAGGGTTGGTGAAAGAATCATGTATCCCACAAACCAACGCGGGGTCGTATTCTTGATTCCTCTTCAGCTGCGCTTTTTACGTTCACAATCTGTTTCTATCACTAGCTCTTGGCTTGATTGCTATGGCTGACCAATTAATTCCCGCCCCCATTAGCTTTAAGAATGTCTAATAAGGAAAGAAGTGCCACTCTCGGAATACTTCCGGCTTCTGAACTGGTTAAAGTTCTACTCTAGTTCCATATGGGGGCGGTCGCAGGCGAGTGCAGAATGAATGTAGGTCTATGGACCTATACTTTTCTCGAAGTATAATTTTTTGTCTAGTAATTTGAATGTTGCATTCGAAAAGGGAGGCCAAGAAAATACACACTGTATTTGGCTGTTAGATTTTTTTAAAGTAACTTTTTACTTCTAAAAAACCCTTTTAAAATGTCGATGACGTCATACACATTGTACGGCCAGAGATCCTGCTTTACGGCAAGCTTACCTCTTTGTAATCGGTTAGGCTTCCCCAAAAGAAAAGTAGTTTTTCTACAATTTCGTACACTATTTCAACACTAAATTCACTTCTGAGAACATTTGATGCGAGAAATCAATTGTGTAGATTTCAAATATTGGCATTTTAACGAAAATCCATGGCGAATCAAAAATGTGCTTAAACGTTTTCGGAAGTGAGAATCTCCATAAGGATAAGCGCCTGCGGTTGTAAGTTAGCTAGCGAGCCAACCCTGTTTTATACCTTAACATTTCTATCTACTTGATCACATTTTTTGCCACTATTTTTAAAGTTAAGTGCTGATTTATTTCCACTTTAAGATAATGTACGTACATACTATTTGATCAATTGATCATTGCACATCTAAAAGGCATTTTCTTTTTTAACTTGTATTGATATTTATCACTATTGAGCGGGACATTGGCTGTTGTTTTTAAGGTGGCAATACTGTACCATGTATCCTGTATTTCTGAACACACGAATAACACACAACAAGTACTCAAATTCATTTTATTTTCCAATATAAATTTCACAGTACTGTCAAAACGACAGGCAATTAAAAGTGCCAGCAACCAAAAGAACAGTTGCTGCGGACTAAAAACGAACTTGGGCGAAAAAGTCCACCTTAACATTCTCAGAGAAGGCCAGTAGACGGGCTGGTTGCCATCAAGCGGGATCTCTGGTCGTCCACTGACCAATCAGCATTCACTAGCAGAATGCTAGCGTATTATGGGCAACCACGACTCAAACTGTAAGAAATCAAAAGGACATAAGTACTTGTTCTTTCAACTTTCAACCTATAATCCATGTTGAACTTTCAAAAACTACAATCAAATCTGTGATTTCTCGACGACAATCAGGCCAAAGAGGCAAATTTAGCCGTTTAACTCAATAGACTCCCATTCATTTTCGCCCGTGATCACCCCCCCCCCCCCCCAGTGGAACTCTGGTGAAACTGCAACCAAATTCGGTACAATGGGGTTTAATCATAGATATAAAAAATAAAGGCTAGATGACTTAGGGCGGAGTCTTTAACGTCATCGCCGGTGGCCATCTTGTCACAGGCAAGCTTGGTGGGCTGTATGGTACCTGATGTAAGGTGAGTGATCACAAATACTCTAATCTCGCTGAAATCTTGACGGATTTACAAACGGTTCAGTTTCTTACAAATGTAATTAACGTGGCTATTTTTCTGGATGCTTTATATATAGGCTAATATTAAGCCCACTGCATAGAATCGCCGAGCCATGTCAATAAGAATTTCTCTGCATAGGATGATGTATGTTGTTCAATGCATATGATAAATAAACCACTTTGACTTTGACTTTGATATGCATTTTTTTCAAAAACTATGTAGTGTCATAACTACATCTAACATTTTTAACAATCCAAACCATTTGAAAATCGTTAGAAAATTGAGCAAGTATGGTAATTTGAAAGTACATGCACCATTAACACACAATGTTATGAGTAAGCGAGCTGTCTGTGGCAAGACGGCCGCCAGGTGCGGACGTCGACCTCCATTGGCCAGCAGCGCGGACGAGAGATCTAGCCTTTATTATGGATATCTATGGGTTTAATAGGGAGTGGACAGGCTCTCCGTAGACAGGCTCTGGAAATACTGAAAAAATATATATACGGAAATACAGAAGTTGTAGCAACCATGGGCTTTTAGCGGCCAACGGTGGAACTCAAATTTGTGTATATACATATAAACAATAAATTACCTGAAATATTTCAGTTGGTGTGCAATGAATCTAAAATATATGAAAGTTTAATTTTTATCATTACATTATGGAAAATAATGAACTTTATCACAATATGCTAATTTCTTGAGAAGGACCTGTATGGCTCAGGTTCCACCACCACCATAAGGCTCTGGGTGGAAATGCACCCCTTGCGTCCCAAAAACACTTTTTCCCATAGACTTTCATGGTGAAAGAAACTTCTATATTTCAGCGGATAATTGTTTTTGGGGTACATCAACGAACCTTAAAGGGTCCTTGTTTAAAACGTCAGGTTAAATTTTTTTAAACGTTTACTAGTAGCCGAATCCAAAGTTGTTAAACTAGGCATGATGAACGCACAGTATTGCTACCGGTTGCTACGACAACACAAACAAACTGTTGCTAGTGCGCATGTCCGTTGGGCTGCACAACGCGGAAGATCAGGGTATTTTGGAGCTCCATGTTTGGTTCATGCGCTTTTGAACAACTTTAATTTGAATGAAAGGTGCTTCGTGCCGAAGCCGCCATCCAGTTATCTTAATACATCCATGAATAACAGAATATTGGAAATAAAGCAATGCGGTAAACATACCTGCAAACTAGTCGCTTTTCGGCGAAAATCGCCGTTTTGAATGGGAAAATGTCATCCACATGAATCATGTAGATCAGAAGAGTTTTTATGGGGGGGTACAATTTCCCCTAAACACAAGTTTTAAAAACCTGCTGCGGTTTTCACATCTTTGTTGATATATCACGCGAGTCAATTGGCCAATCACAGTCAAGATAACGGCAGCGTCTTTGAAAAGCCCCTGGCTGCAGCTTCAACTTTTCACGCTACCACTACCGGGCAGAGGCCGTTTATGGATACTAGGGATGGGCC
>JACXGM010000467.1:51563-66377 GCA_016801145.1 Umbra pygmaea | reverse complement strand
GAGCCCAAATGTGATCCAGTAATTTAGAAAAAAAATAGTGTTTATGTTGCCAAATATATTAATTATTTTATTAGAAATGATTCAGCTCATGTCTTATGTAGCTTTACATAACTTTATATTGCATAAAATAACATTTTATAAGGTAAATGTTTCTATGTAACTTAGTTATTATATTTTTTATTTTGTGTGATTTTTCCAGATTTTTCTCCCTTCCTAATTCTCTCTAACCCTGCCTTTTTGGCAGCACCGCAAATCCATGGACAGATCTGTGGGATGACGAGTGGCGAGCATATGGTTCATCCAACCATATGTCGCCCAGATGCCAATTATTTTCACACTGCGAATCCAACATGGAAGCCTTTAGTCAGATCATGCACGGGATGATTACATTCACCAACTATACTTCTGCGATTTAACTCACAGGTGCCCGATCTGTGTAACATTTTTGAAAACCATAAAACATACACATTTTTTTAGGACTAGTAAACTTTAGGAACTTGCATGTTGGATCCAAGGTTTAAAAACATCAATTAAGTAATACAAACTACAATATAGACAGTTTTAGAATTTCACTATAACTAGCAACCAAAATGCATATTATGGACAAAATAATAATGTGTTTTTTCAAAAATTGGTTATATTGTTCCTTGTTTCAATAAAAACATATCTAAGCAAGAATAATAATAAAATCTACATGCAATTTCTAAAGAGATTTATGGAAAGTTATATAGTGCATCTTATTTGACATACATATATTTGATATTTTCTACAATTTCTCATTCATGTTAATCTTAGTATTCATTTATCTAAATATTATAAGGAACATGTTCTATTTAATAAATATTGTTTGTTTATACCTCTTCATGTTTTGTATAGGTCTACTAATTCTTAGATTGAAAGATGGCGCTAAACCGTTTTGATGGAGGGAGGATTGTAGGAGCACTGGGGTGTCAGGTGTGACAATGGCAAATAGTTGACATGGCTCTTGGGTCAAAACATAGGGCCCCTTAGTATAATTTTTTCTTAGGGCCCCAGGGAGGTCAGGACCGGCTCTGGTGTTCCTAATAATCTTTTAGGTGAGTGTATCTTGTGAACCAAGTGAGAAAGGTATCGGTGTAAAAGCTATGCTTACATATTAGTAATATGGTTGTTGATAGACTTGTGTAATTAATTAAGACTTAACCCAAAATCCACATATCTATAATTTCAGAAGGTACTCCACTGCTTCCACTACCTGGCTCATACAGCCCAGCACTAGAGTCTGTATTGTAGTTGAAATGTGTGCAAACAGTTTTTAATGCATTACTGTGTTTATCCTCTCCCAATTCAAACACTTTCTGGTTACTTGGTCCAAAGCACTGCATACATAGTTCATGTCATTTTAGTCTACCTCGTATTATTTTACCGAAAATATCATTTTGTGGTCTCGCTTTACTTTGCTAGTACCACGCTGTACCTTTTTACACAATACACATGGGGGCACTGTGACACGTTTATCTGCTTGCCACCGACTATTACAAACAGAAGAAGACAATACGGAAGTTTAACAGAAAGCTGTTTTATTTGTTTGTAGCTAAGTAGCTAGCAATTAGCAATACCAGCCGAGTAGCAGACAATCAGTGGACGAAACATGTCTAAATTACAGATGTTGCGTGTGTTTTTAAATGAGCGTTTAACGGCAGCTGCTGTAGAGATATTTGGGGCAGTTGAGAAAACGGTAGCCGAGTACCAGGAGGAGAATGATCGCTTAAGGAGAATGTTGCGGATGACACCAGACATAAAACTACCCAGAATAGGTTTGTATACACCAAATAATTAAACAATGACACCAGAGGGGTGTGCTATATGGCCAATAAACGGCTAAAGATTACGCACGAAATATTGCATACAATAAGACGGATATTCACCAAATGCATCAACCCCTTTGTATTACGCCGGAAGTCATACATTGTCAGTGGAGCAGTCCGAAACTCTCGGTTGGGACTGCCGCTCTGGAATGTGTTGCGTTCTGTGTGCTGCATGGGTTTAATATTTTCATCCTGTTGCATTTTGCCGTATGAAGTACAACCGGAAGTGCAAGAAATACACAAACAGACTATAGCTACATAGGTGAAAATCAAGGGGGCAGACTTGGACACGGAAGTTTAAGCAGCCCTGGGTAGATTCTGATACTATCTGGCTATCACCTCGCGTTAGCAATCCATAGACTCTCATTCATTTTAGGGTCACTTTGACAGTGAATAAATTTACATCTGAAGCATTTGAAGACTATTTGTCGATTGATTATTTCTAAAGAAACAGGACAATGTATAAAACGCTCCATTACCTTGTATCTCATGTTATGGCCCCGTAGCAGCCGTTTTTGTGAAAATATGCTAACTATTGTGTCATAACCACAGGACTTTCTGTCGCACAGTAGAGAAATTGCAGTCCAGGGAAGCTTACACTCAATCGGTGGACGTGGAGGCATCCAGTCAAGAGAGAAGCCCATGGAGTCCATAAAAAGCATTGGAACAAAAATATTTTAGCAACGTTTTGATGGATTGGCAATATTTCCTAATCACGCTCTTCGTCTCTGCAAGAGGCAAGATTCGGAATGATTCAGATTTCTCTTGGCACGGCTATGAGAAGAATTTCAACTTTCAGAGACGTTGCTCACATCACATCTACGTCATCACGCGCAGCTTGAGGCTGTGCAGTAAGGTCGCCTACTACCAAAAAAGTGCTTTTAATTGACTTCACTTGCTCTCCATAGGAATGAATGGCCTTTGTTCGTCCATTCATTTTACTGTCTATGGTGTAAATCAGTGTAGAAAGCACAGCTTTCCCAGTCAACGCACTTCATATAGAGAAGGTAGAGAACCCAGAGAAATCTACAATGTGCTCTTCCATTCTGCTACACTTTCTACAGCCTTGCGAAGCATATGTGCTACCAATACAGAAAGTACTGGGCTACAAATCTGTCAAACTCATGTATGACAAAAATACATCTGCATCTAGGGAAAACCTGGCCTTAGCCGAAGTAGTATATTGGTAATATACCACAAACCCCAGGAAGGTCTGGGTATTTCGAACCATGAATGCTGATTGGCTGTTGCAATGGTATTCCATGGATATGACATGACAAACTGTTACTGTTCTAATAGCGTCTGTACAATACCTGTTTCCAATGCGTCTCGGGAATACACAGTGCAGTATGGTTGATGTCCACCAAATCTCTGTACACAATTTTTTTTTTTTTTACATTATCCCTTGTGTGTGGTCCACCAGTGGCCTGCTCTAAATCCTGATTGGACAGTGTGTGGTTGCGGCTAAAATGGTAGATTATTTGGTTGTTTACCTGACTTTCATGTACTTTTGAAAGGCAGGGCAGGATGGAAATTGGTCTATAACAATTTGCGTCAACAGTATCACACCCTTTAAACTGCTGTGGCTTTCTAGTCTTTGGGGATTTCAGATGATGTGAGGGAGAGTTTGAACAGACTAGCAATAGAGGTTTCTATGATGGCAACGTCTTTGTTGTGGGGGTGTAAATAGGTCCAGGCTGTCTAGGCCTATTGATTTGTAACATGAAGTAACATTTTTTAGAACTTTCATGACATCAGCTATTTAGATTTTACTATTTCACACTTGCAGTGAAGTAATGGTGCACCAGTAAACCATATCAAGAGCATCTCTATAACACTGGCCTCAAGCAAATAAATACAATGTACTATCTGAAAGCACATTTGGAGTTTGCCAAAAGGCATCAGAGTAGATACAGCTTGGATGAGAAGACTTTTGGCCATTGGTGGGATCTGCAGGAGCATGGTAGGGGGTTTGTTCTCTGCATCTTGTTGTAATTTAAAGGCAACAGGTCCCAGATGTGCTCAGTGGGATTGAGATCTGGGCTCCTCGCTGCCCATGGCAGAACACTGACATTCCGGTCATGCACAGAACAAACAGTTTGGCTGGTGGCATTGTCATGCTGGAGGGTCATGTCAGGATGAGCCTGCAGGAAAGGTACCACATGAGGAGGAAGGATGTTTTCCCTGCAATGACAACATGCTCAGTCCGACGTTGCTGTGACAAACTGCTCTAGACCATGACGAACCATCCACCTCCAAATCGATCCTGCTCACAACCCTCGGTGTAACCTGGCCACATCTGCAGTCATCATACCTCCTTGCAACATGCTTGAGGCACTTTCACGCAGATGAGCAGGGACCCTGGGCATCTTCCTTTTGGTGTTTTTCAGAGTCTGTAGGAAGGTCTCTTTAGTGTCCTTAGTTTATATAACTGTAACCTTAATTGCCCTCCATCTGTAAGTGGTTAGTGTCTTTACGATTGTTTATGGTTCATTGAACAAGCAATACTTTTGCAAAGCACTGTATATATCATAGAAATGAATTTTTCTATTTAATTCATTGGTTGAATTATGAACTATAATCTTCCTCACCTTTCTTCCAGACTCCATGCAGTTCTCTCTCCCTGTCTGTGAAGACGAGGTTCCCCCTGAGCAGCAGCACTCTGAGCAGGAGTGGAGCCCGAGTCTAGAACAGGAACTAGAACCAATACAGATTAAAGAGGAGCAGGAGGATCTAAGGACCAGTCAGGAGGAAGAGCAGCTTCAATGGTTGGATGCTGATAACATAGAGTTCAGATTCCCTTCTTCCTGTGTGAAAAGTGAATGTGATCAGGTGAAGTCCCTAACTCTTCCCCAAGCACATAATGTGGAGAACAGAGAGAGTGAATTTAAACCAGTGGATCACACCCCATTTGACACTGTTACTCACCTAACAACACACGGGGATCCTTGCAACCCTCCAGATAAAAACAATGCCTTCAGCAACAGCCCGGCTGTAAGCAGCGACCCACTAGGACTGAATAGCTGCTCACTATTGAATCTAAGCCCACCAATGGACAATGTAAGATCTCACTGTGACTGGTATGAAATGTTGGCTCTGAAAGCTAATGACAATGGACATGTGACCCTCGCAAACATCAGGCCCAGTGAATGCCACTTATGCAAAAAAACATATAACTCAACCTCTAAACTGAAAGCCCATGTCCAAGTCTGTCATATGGAGGAAGCTTATACCTGTCCATTTTGTCACAAATCCTTTCAACTCAAAGGGCATCTTTCAAGGCACATGAGGATTCATACAGGAGAGAAAGCATTTCGCTGTGGTGACTGTGGGAAGAGCTTTGGTTTCAAAGAAACTCTGGATTTGCACATACTTACTCACACAAGAGAGAAACCATTTAATTGTACTTTTTGCAATAAAAGATTCAGTCAGAAAGCAAATCTATCTAAACATGTACGAACTCACACAGGAGAGAAACATTTTCTCTGTGTTGACTGTGGGAAAAACTTCCTTCATAAGCGAGACCTATGGAGGCATATGTTGACTCACACCGGAGAGAAACCTTTTTGCTGCACTAACTGTGGAAAAACCTTCAATCGTAAAGACAACCTGAATTTGCACATGCTGACTCATACAGGAGAGAACAATCACAAATAATAAACAAATAGTAATAAACTTACTTAAACCTGCACTATGTAACTTTTTAGTAACCTACAAAAAAATACAAAAATAATGTTTTAGGACTTGTAAACATTAGGAAATAGCATACTGGATCCACTTGTTATAATCAACTTCAAAAATATCAACTTCAAAAATACAAAATATGGACAATATTAGAATAGCAAAATCGACATTTCACAATATCTATCAACAAGTGCATATTATGGAAAAATTAATAATGTGTATTTTCTGAAATTGGTTATATTGCCCCTGTATTATTCCTTTGGTCAGCAAAAACAAATATATATAAAAATGTATTTAAATAATATATGGAAAATTCGGGCCGACATGAGAAATGAATGGAAATGACATAGTGCAGCTTTAAACAAGTGCAGTTTTTATTAATAATGATAAAGACGTGTTCAGAACATGATAATAAAAGACTTATAGAAAAAACTCTTAACACTCTTAGGGAAACAATGCAACTGTACATGTAGATCAGTTATGCTCTGGGTTTTAGATAAATATGTTGGCAATTACATATCTACTAATTGATGGATTTCTTGATGTAAATAATATTTGTCGATGTACAAAGTAGTATAGGAAACACGTTTGCTGTTTAAAGTGAATTTGTTAAACATTTCAAGTTATTTGAAATTCTCAGGATGATGAACAGTTGAGCTGGTATTATTGATACTTTTATTGATACATAAAGGAAATATACTGTACATATAACTTCTCAGACAAAATCTCCTTCCAGTTTTTCCAACAGTATTTCTCTTTGTAATGTAACTTATTCATAATGTTGTTAATACATGCTGGGAAAGAGTGATAGACATAACTTATTCATAATGTTGTTAATACATTCTAAGAAAGAGTGAAAGACATAACTTATTAATAATGTTGTTAATACATTTTGGGAAAGAGTGATAAACAACTTATTCATAATGTTGTTAATACATTCTAGGAAAGAGTGATAGATCACTGTGATTAGTGCACTTTAGGTGCAAATTATTTAAATGCATTAGTGTATCTTCTGACTCAATACAATAACATTCTTCATAATTTCTCCTCATCACTTCCTGGACTTTTAGTCCCGTCACATCATTTGCAAGTATGCAGTTTGGTTACATGAGAATTTCTTTGCAGGTCAGTTAAATGTAAGAATATTTTTCTTAGAATAATGTAAGAATTGGGAACTCCAGCAGCCCTCCAGATAAATACATCGGCCCTCATTCAAGAAAGGTATATAGCTCAGATTCAAGTGTATAAATAGCTCAGATTCAAGTGTGGGAAGAGACGATCATTGAAAGTGTGATTCATGAAACGGTCGCACCTGATCGGAATGAGTGTAGATTTCATCACAGGTTGATAAATCCTGGAAAAAGCTGTGGAAGTGAGAATGTGCGCAACCTGGCCTTATTTACATATAAACGCCCATAATGTATGCGGGTTTGGCAAACATCAACCAATACATTGACAGATTCCATCGTAAAAACAGACTGAAGTCATCAAATATGAAAACTGAAGCACAAACAAGAGCAAAGAAAAAGGCATTTTTAATTGAATGGGAAGTTCTCGTGTCACATGACACAGACAAAAAATGGTTTTATTAAATAACCTTTCAACTTTACTTGTCAAGCTGTCAGAGAGCACCCAAAATATAATGCATATTGGTGAGGAGTGAAGCTGGATTCACACCAGATCCGGCAAACTGGTTGCATTGCGGTGGAAGTCCATTCATTTCAATAGGAAGCAATGTGCAGCGCTGCGGCAAATCTACCGGAACCGGCAAAATGTGGATGCGGTGCGGCGGGTGTGTCGCAAGAGTTGAAATATTCCAACTTGTGCAGTGCTTTGCCGTACGGCACCAGAACAGGAAGTTGATTTACCACCGAGGAAGAGCTAAACCTATGGTTTTTTTTGGAAAGAAAAGCTTTGACAGCTCAGTAGAAAGTTTTCGTATCGTCAATGAACACTAAACTGAAAAAAGCTCTTGCCAGTCGCCTTGCTGGAGGAGGACAGTTGTATGCAATGTTGCCCACCATCTCGTAGATACGGAAGATTGTTTACGATGTTGATTGCGGTGTACAAGTGTGTCTGCATTACGATGCCGTACGGGGATTTTTTGCCATGTCTGGTGTGAATCTAGCTTCACACATGCGCTTCCGGTCCGAACGCACCTGTCCAACTTTCTCCTGATCCTCGTAGGTCCCGCACGGTTCTGACTAACGAAATCCTGAAAAAAACTACCGGATATGTCAGAACGTGACTGACATGAACACATCTTTGAATTAAATAAACTCTGAAGGAAACAAGCCAAACCTTGAAGGACACAAGAAAAAATACTTTTTGATTTACTTGTTGGCTTTGTATTTAGATAACTAATATAAATTAGTTGTTGTCAATGCTGAAGTTTCTTTTAGGTCGCCCCTCGGGGCCCCCCTGGGGTCTTAGGGGACCCAGGCATTGCCTGCCATATATTTAACATTTATTTAACCAGGTAAGCATATTGAGAACCATTTCTCATTTGAAACCGCAACCTGACCAAGATAAAAGCACTGAGGTTCAGAAGACATGAAGTTGTACAAGAATTACACAACAATGAAGTACAGAATAAAACAAATGCAGTGTGCAGATCTTCAGAATAAACAATGTAAGAATTTGTACAGGTAGTGCAACAAATGTCTGCATATTTATGTAAAGTGAGGTGGCAGTATACGACACAATCAGTGTAAAATATGGCCTGAGAGAGAGTAGTAGAATAATCGGAATACAAAGTGGCAGTGCAAAAATAAGTAGGTGGCATAATGACCAAGGCTGTGGGAAAGGGAGTGTGCAAAACATAGAGGCAGCTGTGCGGGTGAGTGTGACTGGCTGTAAGCTGTGTCACGATTGATACAGGCACCCCTAAATTTGTATTAACCAAATCTAATAAAAGTATCCTCCCATTAACAGAGCTCTGACACCCAAAAGAAGACACAGGAGGGAGGCTTGCAAAGGTTAGTATTTAATAAACAGACTCAATAAGCAGAATCAGGTAGTGGGCAGGCAGAGTTTGATACACAGAGACGGGTTAGTCAAAGGCGAATGACAGGTAGAAATCAGGTCTTGCAGGCATTGGTTCGGTTAGAAATTCTAGAACAGACACTGGCATATCAGGAAACTACTGAAAATACTGGACCCCAAGACAATCTGGCAACAAGAAAATTGAAAAATCACACACAGGATCATGTAAACATGGCAGACACCTGGTTGGGGTGTAGACAAGTAAGACCGGTAAACAAAATAGGCATTTTAAATTATCTGACTGAAAGGCGGCAGTGTTGGATGTACGAAAATAATCGGCTGACTGGGCGACAGAGAGGCAGTGGGAGCAAAAACTGTACTGTACTGTTGGATGTGTCCTGTAAACTGTCCTGTGACTCCAAGACACTGTCCTGTTACTCTTATGACTGTCCTGTGAAGGTCAGACACTGTACTTTGACTCTTATGACTGTCCTGTGACAGTCAGACACTGTCCTGTACACTGTCCTGTGACTCCCATGACTGTCCTGTGGCTTTTATGACTGTCCTGTGACAGTCAGACAATGTCCTGTACACTGTCCTGTGACTCCCATGACTGTCCTGTGGCTCTTATGACTGTCCTGTGACAGTCAGACACTGTCCTGTACACTGTCCTGTGACTCCCATGACTGTCCTGTGGCTCTTATGACTGTCCTGTGACAGTCAGACAATGTCCTGTACACTGTCCTGTGACTCCTATCACTGTCTTGTGACAGTCAGACTCTGTCCTGTACACTGTCCTGTGACTCCCATGACTGTCCTGTGGCTCTTATGACTGTCCTTTGACAGTCAGACACTGTCCTGTACACTGTCCTGTAACTCCTATGACTGTCCTGTGACAGTCAGACACTGTCCTGTACACTGTCCTGTAACTCCTATGAGGAACAGTATCTTGGAGTGACAGGACAGTTTACAGGACACTTCCAACAGTACAGTACAGTTTTTGCTCCCACTGCTACTGGAGAGACATGTGGTTTGATGAACCATGCGAGCGCCCTTCACCATCTGGCGGGGGCGTTGTGGAGCAGGGATTAGTGGGGAAAAATTGGACAACAAAATTGGAGATGAAAAATAGGAGGAAAAAATATATTTACACAGATACATATATATATATATATATATATACACACACAGTTGTATGCAAATGTTTTAGGGACCCCTGACAATTTTCATGATTTTCAAATAATTGGGTGTTTCGATCAGCAATTTTATTTTGATCTATCAAATATTTCCTCCAATTTACACATTGTAGCTATAGTAGGCTACAGAGAAAATACATTAAATTATCTACACCAATCTTAATGCTATATTTGACGGCGGACCGATTTAAATTTTAAGAAAAAATCTCTGGTTTAATTTCAGGTTTTTTAATTACATCACAAACTATTTTTTTCTTATTGGCAAGGCTCGAGTAGGCGGGACTTCAGTCATGTAGCGACCACCTTTTTTGTTGTTTGTGATCAACCTTCTCGCCTTGAGTAAAGACATCACAGACAAACAGCGGGGTTGTCAATATCTTTGGCCATAGATATTAACTGAACATGTCTAACTTGCAGTTGTTGCGAGTGTTTTTGAACGACCGTTTAACGGCAGCTGCGGTGGAGATTTTTGGGGTTGTTGAGAAAACCGTAACCGAGTACCAAGAGGAAAATGATCGTCTACGAAGACTTCTGGGTATATAACATCGGACATAAAACTATGTAGGATAGGTTTGTATGTAGCTGGCTTGCAACATTGTGAAACTGGATAATCTGAAACTACATCAACGCTTATAAGACGCGGTCTGAGGTTTTAAGTAACATTGCTCCATTTGGCGATTTCTACTTTATCGATTTAACAGTGTGTAATTATTGTATGTCAGTGTCCAGTTACACTGGGGACTTATTTTATTTAGTGAAATATTTCCTTGGTCCGTAATGAAACAAGATGTGCCGCCATCTTGTCTTGCTGTGCAACTTCATTGATTGCCATAATGCATTCAATTCGCTTTTACATTAGGTACAGCTAACTGTCTTCTGGAACGATTTCTACTTAACCAATGTACGTTTACCCCAAATGTAATGGTGCATTAGGTGCATTTGTTGTTTTATGGGTGGCTATGTGGAGCTTGAAATGAAATTTAAAGGTGCACGATCACCCGCTCCATTGAAAGTGCCAAACTCCTCAAAGAACAGTTTGGTAAAAAAAGTTAACATCTTGTCCTTATCCTGTTTTAGACATAACCCCGTAAAAAATAATCCCATCAAATTAACAGTGATGAGCATTCCGAATCACTCAAATGAATTTAATCGTTCAGTTGTGTTCTTTTAATCGACCGGTATTCAGATCTTTTGACGCACTGAATCATTTAATGAATCATTTTGTTCTCCTGCATTATTTTTTATTTTATTTTTATAAATTTTTTCAATTTAGCTCAATTTATCGTTTTCCATAATAGCGCTAAATTAAATGTTTCCAGCACACATGATAAAAATGAACCATTGTTTTTTCCAACAATATGCAAATTATTTAGTCTTCGTAAAGTAAAACTTTGTCAGCCTAAATTATGCCTATAATTATACATTAAACCGTAACATAAACCCACATGAGCTATACTATTACATGAATTATTTAGTTAGCCTATAACATATGACCACATAGTGATATGAATAGGAACAACTTTGAACGATTACTTCAGTTGTAAAATGCTATACTCTTATTTTTCTGTTAGGCGACATTGTTTATTTGTTTAACAAGTCTTCTGCAGGTCATTGAGAAGAAGGGAAATGTAGCACAATCTGATGAGTGAAGTGTTACTTAAAGCAAATTTCTAAATGTAATTTCTGTTAAAAAAACAATTGAATACATTTATTTATTGTCAGGTATTTTGTTGGATTTCTGGTGGATTATTCTTTGGGCCAGCTAAATATACTCATCATGTATGCTACTGTAGTTCACATGGATTTCTTTTAGCTGTAAAACTAAAAACAGGAATATTGTCAGCAACTCCTCAGCAGGTGTGGGATGGTCAATGGTGCTCACATGCTTCCTCCACGCACAGGTCACTGAGCGCTCTGATTCTTTAAACACTGTTTAACATGAAAGCTTTTAGTCAGTACATTTGATGAAGGATTACACATGCACCAATTATATGTACTTAACGCAATTAAACTCAGTGCAATTTGCAAAAAGGAGTTGCTGGAGAGTGACATGGTACGGTACGTAAATCCGACGTGCTAATCCCATACCCTGAACAGCTATGTACCAATTTGTGCCGCACAACGCTGGGGCTCTGCGCATAAAGCATAGCCTCTGGTTTAGTTGTCTTCCTCCTTTGGCCTGAATTGATTTCTGGACCTTCTCAATATTCACTGCTTGGACATCAGATGTGGATGCCTCAATTTAGCTTGGATGGTCACTAGGTTTTTGATCCTAGTATTATTCAGCCTGATTGTTTGCTTTTTGTCAGTGTTAGAAAAATGTCCAGCAGCGCTGAAAGGCACCTGATGTTGGGGGGATCTAAAGGGTGATGAAGACAATGAGATAAGGCCCACTAAGTCTCTTCCCTAATATGACTGACAAGATTTTGGGTGTCAGGTGACTCAGTGGTTATTACACATGTAGTCTGAATTCTGGTTCTAATCCAGAGTGAACCAAATGTCCTTGAGCAAGGCATTCTAGTCTCAAGTGGCTCCAGGGGGATGTCCCTCTATGTACTGTTAGTCACTCTGGATAAGATCGTCTGCTAAATGACTTCAATGTAAATATATTAGCATGACCTTGCCTACATCCAGGCCAAGATGGCTAAACATAGTGGGGATGACACCATACAGATAAGGTCTGGAAATATTTGATCACTGACACACTATTCACATTTTTGATTCTGTACCACAATGGAATTGAAATGAAACAACTGAAATGCAATTGAAATGCAGACTTTTAGCTTTAATTGAAGGGGTTGAGCAAAAATATTGTATAAAACATTTAGCAATTGCAACCATTTTCATATAGAGTCCCTTTATTTCAGGGGCTCAAATGTAATTGGACAAATTACTACAATCATAAATAAAATATTCATTTTTAATTATTTGTTAAGAATCCTATGCAGGGTATGACTGCTTGAAGTCTGGAACGCATGGACATCACTAAACACTGGGTTTCCTCGTTTGTGATGCTTTGCCAGGCCTTTACTGCAGCTGTCTGCAGTTGTTGCTTGTTTGATGGTCTTTCTGCCTTAAGTTTTGTCTTCAGCAAGTTAAATGCATGCTGATCGAGTTGAGATCAGGTGATTGACTCGGCCATTTCAGAATATTCCACTTTTTTGTCTTAAAAAACAGTTGGGTTGCTTTCTCAGTATTTTTTGTTGGATTGTCTGTAAAGTGAAGTGCCGTTTAATCAACTTCGCTGAAATAGGCTCAATCTGAGTAGACAATATACAGTATTATATATAATATACTGGAGAATGTTTTTCACTTGGCTGGATGTTGTGAAGGGGTTTTATAAGTGCCTTATAGATTTGGATTTAGAAGACTCTTGGCTACAAGATGAATAACTAAAATCCAACATTCTAAGATAATTCATTTTATGCATAATGTCATATAAAGCCAAAATTATTATTATATAATATTATTATTTTTGTGTTTATTATTGTGAAATACATGTAAACCTTAAAGAATACCACTGTAAAATCCATATTGGAATGCCCCCAGGGCTTGAGAACCAGTGTGACAAAGTTTGGTGGACATACTAATAAGTAAATACAACACTGTACATATTTTCACTATTTATCTATATGTTTTTAAAAACCCAGCCACACCTGTTTAAGTGCTGGGTGATGTTCTACCTCTCTACAGAAAAGTTATTTTGTCATTTTCACTTCCTGCTTCCTGTCTGTAATGTTTTTAGTTAACCAAAATAAAGTTGCCAAAAACAACCCAACTCTTGAGACATGATATCTCTGGCTATGTTGACCTCACATTGACAAAACACCCCTCATTCTTTGCTGCAGAGCCCCCCCTCTTTCCAACGGTTAGTGTCTAGCATGTATGGTTTGGGAGATCTGATGCTTTTACACTCAAGCGTCAATCAACTTATAAGGGTCTATCCCTCTGGTCTATTCCCACATTCAGAGCATTATTAAAAAGTGGAAATGGCATCATCAACACCTTGCCTAGATCAGGCCGTCCCTCCAAACTGGATGCCCGAGACAGGAGGACATTGATCAGGGAAGCTACCAAGGGGACAATGGCAACTTTGAAGGACTTACAAGTCGTTATGGCTGAGATTGGTGGGTCTGTGCATGTGACATCAATCTCACAAGCTTTACACAATGCTGGCCTGTAAGGGCAGGGTGGAAAAAAAGAAGACTCTTCTGAAAAACGGACACAGAGTCTCATTTGCACTTTGCAAAAAAACACTAAGAAGATTCTAATGCCACGTTGCAAAAGGTTTTATGGTCAGATGAGACCAAGATTGAACTATTTGGACTGACTGCAAGTGTTTTGTTTGGTTAAAACCAAACACAGCACACCACCCAAAATACACCATATCTACTGTAATGCATGGTGGTGGCAACATTATGTTGTGATAATTAATCAAGATTGAAGGAATAATGGATGTTACCAAGTACACAGTCTTGAGGAAACCCTGCAGCCCTCTGCTAGACAGCTAAAGATGGGCAGGTGGTTCACCTTCCAGCAGAACAACAACACTAAACACACTGCCGAAAAAACTACTCAGTGGCTTAAGGATAGGAAGGTGAATGTCCTTGAGTGGTCAAGTCTGAGCCCTGACCTAAATCCAATTGAAAATCTGTGGATGGACTTGAAGACAGAAATCAATTGCTGCTCACCACAACATTTGACTGTTCGCGAATAATTCTGCAAGGAAGAATGGGCAAATATTCCTCAATCTAGGTGCGCAAAGCTAATAGAGACATATCCAAACTGACTGATAGTTGTAATTAAAACAAAGGTGGCTCTACGGGACTGTTCACTTTTTCAACTCTGTTATTCATAAATTTTTTACCTTTCAGAATGGTTGCCTTTTTACATTACTTGAATGAAGAAGGCAGAATGTAAATAAAGCCGGAACAGAAAATATATTTTAATGGGTTTTGATTTCAGGCTTAATATTGAGCTATTCTTCATGTTTACCCCTCCCACTTGTTCTTGTCCAATTTTTCCCCACTAACTCTGCTACGTCTAATTTTTCCCCACTAACTCTGCTACGTCTAATTTTTCCCCACTAACTCTGCTACGTC
>JACXGM010000467.1:0-43807 GCA_016801145.1 Umbra pygmaea | reverse complement strand
TTTTAGTGAAATCAATAATCCTGCCTAATGTAAAGGCTTAATGTTTCATACAGAACCTCTGCTCCTCTCCCTCCAGACTCTGTACATTTCTCTCTCTCGATCTCTGGAGAAGCCGGCCCGTCTGAGCAGCAGCACAGTGAGCAGGAGTGGACACTCAACCTCGGGCAGGAGGATGCAGAACCCACTCTGATTAAAGAGGAACACGAGGAACCCAGGAGCAGTCAGGATAAAGAACAACTTCAAGGACTGGAGGTTGATAGCATAGAGTTTGAATACCCTCATCCCTGTGTGAAAAGTGAATGTGATCAGCAAGACCCACTTCAGACATTAACTCTCCATCAAACCCATAATGTGGAGAACAGAGTTGGTGACTTTACACCAGTTGACCACACTGCTTTTGATACTGTCACCCAGATAAAGCATCATTCTATTCCCTGTAACTCCCCAGATCGTCAAAACAATGGCTTCAGTAACCATTTCGCTGTACGCAGTGACCCAGGACTTGACAACCGTTCAACATTGGAACCCAACCCACCAATGGGGGAACATTATTACCAACCCAACACCACTACGTCTAGAACACACCGCTGCTCAGACTGTGGTGAAACGTTTGCTCTGAAAGATGACCTGCAGAGACATGTGACTCTGGCCAAGAAGAGACCAAGCGAATGCCGCTTCTGCAAAAAGCACTTCAACTCCAGCTGTAAATTGAAGGCCCATGTCCGACTCAGTCATGTGGAAAAACCCTACACATGCCCATTTTGTGGCAAGGTCTTCAAACTTAAGGGGCATCTTCCTAGGCACATGAGGATTCACACAGGTGAGAAACCGTTTAGCTGCGGTCAATGTGGGAAAAGCTTTGTTCAAAAAGGGGACCTAAATCGACATACACTAACTCACACCGGAGAGAAACCACATAGCTGTGTTAACTGCGGGAAAAGTTTCAATCGCAAGGACACCCTGAACTTACACATGTTAACCCACACAGGAGAGAATGTCCATAAAGTTCATAACAGTATTTTTCAAATCCCATTTTAGTGATGTTCTCTAGTTGATCAGAAAAATGGTCAGCTATGGTTTTACTTGTTGCACTGGTCAGGAGTCTCCTGTATTCCCTTTCAATTTAGTTTATACCAAAAGGCCTCATCCCAGATTTGTGATTAACAGTTTTAACCAGGTTAGCTTTCAGTGGGGGGGGGGGGGCGCTCCCTGTATTCACTGGAAGTTGCTCTGGATAAGTGTCCGCTGAGCAAGTAGAAAATGGACATTGGTTTGTGTACAACCGAAGAGTCTCTGCAGAAACTGTACCCAGTAGGATCACCTGCAGGCTTGTCCTCCTGGACCATTGACTGGATGTGTGTTCCAGCAACTTCAGACACTGAATGGGAGTGGCATCCAGGCATCCACCAACAGCCTGAAACGCTGCACGCCACACCTGGTGCTGGTACTCTGACCAAAACCCATGTTCTGTTACCAGCAGGTCAATGTTTTCCTACTGACATTAAAGCAATGGATTAAAAGCCTCAGTAAAATACTTGATATTGTGTTCATTCACTACAAATACACACCTCAAACCGACTACTACATGGAGAATAAGTGAAGTCAGTTGCTGTCTGACGCTCCAATGCAGTGTTCCTTAAACTATTGGCCACATGCAGCCCCTCCAGGAAGAGTCAGTTGGAAGCTGATGGGTTTACAGTGTAGATATGCTTTATCTAATGCACATACAAAGGATTTTAGTGGGTGTTTTACATTCTGTACCCGCTGCCAAACAATCAAAACCAGTCCAGACTGAAGTGCTATTCTCTACCAAAGAAACAAACACCAATTTAAACCACATTTGTTATGAAAGTTTATTTACAGGCTGTATTAAAACAGAACACTTGTGAATCAGAGAGTGGACAGCATAGAAAACAAACATACAGACAGGTACAGACATTTAAAAGTTGAAAGTGCTTTGGTTCTCAGGGATCTGGAAGGCGAAGCCGTCAGTTGTGCTATCTGGAGCGACAGACTCATCCTCCTCCTGAAAGAACAGTGTTTCAATCAGAAACCACGTTTGAAATGCAGGTGCAATCAATGTATCATCCCACAGGCACTTTGTAAAAAGCCAGAGTACACATGAAAACCCATTGAGGGAATACTCATCCACTAGACAATTAAACACTGTCCATTTAATATCCAAACATGCACCATTAAGTAATCAATAAGCCATGTCACAATTGTAAACTGTTCTCAAAGTTACACCCACTTTGCCCAGCCAGATTTCTGCTCAGCTAACTCCCATTTCATCTCTTCCTGTGGCATTACTAATTGATTTATATGAACCTGACCCTGCAGGCGACACGCCAAATTCCTTTCAGACCACATCCATGTTCTTGCTAAGTTTATCCATGTTTCTTCCTGATTTGATTACTACCAGTGTTTTCACCATGGTGACAAGTATTGACTGATTAACAAATTGTGAAGGTCTCACCTCGCCGGAGAAGTACTTATCAATAAGGTTCAGGGATGCCCTGTAGACCATCTCGTTCTCATGCGATTGGAGTGCCTCGATCTTATCCAGGCCTCCACACTCCTCGAGCATCAGGCACAGCTTCTCTGCCTCGCCAATCTTCTCACCAGCCTGAGAAAAACAATTGTTTTAGTGCAAGTTCTCATAACCACACTTAATATGGTTGGTGGATTTAACCAGCAATACAAACACTTCACATTTAAAAATGCTAAAACCTATTCAGAACATCTCAGTAACTCCGGCTATGAATCTACATGGAATGGCAGCTTCCATCGTTTCCATCACAGATTTAACTTTCCCTGTTAAAAACCCAAGGACAGCTGTCAATAGGCAACACAGGGCAAACATGCTGCTAGCGTTAACTGGTATTGCATGTTCACTAACATTAAGGGACAAACCTAACTAGCTTGACCCTCAGGGCCTAACTTTTCTCCTCCCCGTCCCAGTATCGTCACGAAGTCCAATGTCAACTTACCAAAATATATTTTCATGAATTAATACGCCAACATTACTCAAGATCATTTGCAGTACTTAAATGTATTTCTGTATTTGCGGCAGATACAGTACTTCATTCAGGAAGATGGCATTAAATCGATCAGAAATAGGCAAAAAAAACAAATTGCTAATAAGCTATAAGATAAATTTAGAATACTGCAATATTGGCTGCTGAAAATGTTGCTTAACATTTTAGTCATTTAGTAGACTCTTCTCCAGAGACTTACAGTAAGTACAGGGATATTCTCCCTGGAGCACAACGCCATTTGGCGGAGCCGGGAATCGAACCGGCAACCTTCCGACTACTAGTCAGTTTCCCTTACCGCTGAGCCAGCTTCGCAGTTGTATGTGAATAATTGATCATAAAATCAGTAATTTCCAGAGGTAGACACAAACACTGATAGTGTCTTGATATATATAGATCTACATTTCAATGCAGCCTTTGTGAAAGCATACAATTTAAAACCTGAGGTTATGGATTTCAATGTAGTGTAGGGCAGCATAAATGAGAAACTGAAATTAGATCGTTAGAACATTGAAGAGTCACACCCTTTCATGACAGTGAAAAAGTTCAAAAGAAAACTAATTTGTAACAAATGGTAAGAAGCATCAATGGCATAGCAGCTGTCAGTGAAGAAACTGTTGCTGAAGTACCCTGAACATTCCCTTCAGTAAAACCCTCACATTGATATTCCACTAGTCAGAATGGCCCAAAGAAACTGACAAACTGCTGTGAGCAATAGTCAAGCCCAAGAGTCCATCAACACAAATGCAACAATCTGATGTTCTAAAACATATTTTTATGTTTCAATTAGTGTGTATTAATCTGAAGATCATACAACCATTTTCTCTAGAGCTACTCAGCTGCGGTCCGGCATAATTTGCATTACATTAAAATAAATTTCACAATATTGGATTGTAATCTAAGAATTTACATTGCATTTACCCTAATCAATATCCAATCATTGAATTATTTAAACCCTCCTGACATGCCAGTCAAACCTGCATTTTTTTGTGTTCGGTTTTCAAAAAAGCTAAAATCAATCATATTTTTGCAACTTAAGTTATTCCTTCCATGTTTCATCATTATGCTAAATATTGATCTTAACATAATCATGCTAAATATTGATCTTAACATAATCATGCTAAATATTGATCTTAACATAATCATGCTAAATATTGATCTTACAAAAACTGTTCGGACGGTGTGTATTTGAGAATGCGGCACACTGGGAGAACCTCATTGGTGCAGAAGCAAAAATACAGCTGCACTTGTCTTGTTAATTAATAGTTAATCAGCGTTTAAGCTGAATTATGATCCTACTGGCCATTATCCTATAAATGTCCCAAAGTTGGTTATGAACATCCCAGACATTAAGTCATCCCAGGATGACGAGACGTCATGCGTTTCAAGCCCTGCTGACCCTTCCGTAATTCCCACAGTAGAAGCCCTATGAGCAGGCTCCCGAGGAACGGCTGGTAACCAGGTGTCTTACCAGGAAGATGTTGGTGATGGCATCCAGGATGACCAGGATGGTCTTGCTGTCCTTGACAGAGAGGAGGTTCAGTAGAGGCTCCAGCACATTGGCCTGTACCAAATGGATGACCTGCTCAACCGTCCCACCGCTGGTGTAGTTCGTGATAGCCCACACAGCTTCCTTCTGGGTCTTGTAGTCCCCCTAGTTGAAGAAACAGATGCAGGGATCACATGAAACGTCTACATGTTGTGGATTAGCGCCACTGAAAGATCTGGCTAGTGAAGCAATGCAAGTAACCCTGCTTTCGTTCCAAGACAACTGTTCCCTAAACTTTCATCCGATCTGCTCTATTCCAGATAGGGCCACTTTAAATCGAAACTTCCTCACAAGGGGTAACTAGTTTATAGCTACAGTATATGCATTACATGTATGGGGGATTTATAATTTACAGTAAGTCAACATTGGGTAGTCCACCAAGTGCTGGTTGTCAGATTCAAACTAGCAAAGGACAGACATCCTAGGGGAGTCATCCCCATTCTATGTCACCTACAAATACACACTATCCATATTAATGTCGTTTGAGCTACAAAATAAAATTCCAGGATATTGTTTATCCACAAGTAAAAATACAGGTGATCTGGGATGTCTCAGAGACTCAGTTATGATGGTATGTGGCCTTTTTCACAAAACAACATACAACAGTAAACCACATTACTTCATAAACATTTCATGATTTAAGATTTCCATTACAACCCTATCAGGCACATCAGTAGAAACCGAAACTAATATCAAAACACACTTGCATTTTGTGAATCTACAGTATAGGGCTGGGCGATAAAACGATAACGATATGTCTCGATAGACATGTAATCAATATCAATAAAAATGTGTTCAATAATTTCCTTTGTCAGAAGAAACCAGTGGTTGCAAAGCAATTAGGGTTGTATAAACAAAGGCAATCACTCTGGTAACCTAGCAACATAGCGAGTGACACGCTAACAGCCAATCATTTAACAGTATCAAGTTTGGTTGCGCAATATTGTGTTGTGAGTCGTGTTGGATTTTTCAGTAACTGAAACAAAATTGTGCCGCAGCGAGCGAGGAAATTGTTGATAAAACACGTAAAGTCAGCTCGCTAGTATGGGAGTTTGTTTTTTAAAAGTCTGACCGTAGTCAGACCAATGTCATCTGCAAATTATGCAAAACCGTTATCCCACAAAGACTGGTAATATCACAAACTTGTTTTCCACACCTTCAGATTTGTTTATATTCAACACTTTGCACTATTTTATTACACTTTATTATCCATTTAAGTATTCTAATTGTGCACCTTAGTGTAACAGATAAATGTTAAGTGTTCATTGTGATTTTAGACTCATGTTTACATTTTAATTAGAGTGTTTTTCATGGTTGTGTTGACATTTCTGCCTTTATAACTGAGGGGATTATAGTTAGTGGAAGGTTAAATTTAAAATAAAAATGTTTAAATTTAACATTTTTTCTTGCTCCTTATTCTAAATAGGTAATACAACAGATCAATAATTATCGATATCAACTGATATGAAACACTTATATCGTGAGAGTTCAGCCATATCGCCCAGCCCTACTACAGTAACAATTAGCCAGTCAGGGAGTCCTAACCTGTGTTTCCTATGGATACTAAGTATGCAGACTAAGTTATAATCAGGCAGAACCAGAGACATCTAGTGCTTCTGGTAATTACCTCACACTGTCTTTCCTCCCATTGTGAGGCACCGAAACAGAAAGCCCACTTCAACTTCCCCCAAAAAACCCACCGTACCTTCTTAAGAACATCCACCAGCAGCGGCACCAGGCCGGCATTAATGACCTCCTGGATCTGGCAGTCTTTGCCGGCTGTGATGTTGGATAAAGTCCAGGCCGCCTCTTTCTGGATGTTGGACTTGTGGTGACGGAGCAGTGCGGGGAACATGGTGAGGGCGCCCGCATTCAGCACACATTGAGTCTGCTCATCTGTGCCAGTAACAATGTTGCCAAGCGACCGCAGGGAAGGAGTCTAAAAAATGAGTAAAGTGTCAGGATTTGGACATGGCTACATGTGTACTTTCTGCCATCCACGAACAGGACAACCACTCTAGAACCGATTCATGTCTCAGCAACCGGGCTATGAAAGCAACATGGAGAGGCAGCTCCCATGCATAAATTACAGAGATTAATCTTTGCCTGTATCAAACCCCAAAGAGCAGCATGGTGACAGCTGTCTCCAGGAACCACAAGGCAGACGAGTACAGGGTTGATAACCAAAGCCCCCATATTTATAATAAAAAAGGGATGACAGTCAGCACCGCAGGGGTATTTACCACAATTGTAAGTTCCCCGGAGCCAAGCAGCTGGACGAGGCGGGGCACTAGGCCGGCCTGCACCACCACCTCGATGCGCTCGTTGGGGCCGTCGGTCAGGTACGACACGGCCCAACAAGTGTCAGCCAGCACCTCCTTATCATTGTGGTGAAGCAGGCGCACCAGGGTGGGTAGAAGCTGCTCCACAGCAGCCAGTGGTGGGGCTGGGTTCTTGTTCCGACACAGGTTGGAAAGGGTCCAGGTAACGTTCCTCAGGTAACCAGTCTGGAACAGACAACAAGAAGAAATTGAGAGACTAAAAATATATTCATTAGCAATTTTAACCATAGAAATAGAACGCAAACATCCCACTAGGGCATAACAATAATAGAGGGTAGGGCACTCCTATAAGAACACGTCCAATTGTTGGGATAGATGCTGTGGCAGTCTTGTTAATTTTGCCCCCCCGTACATGTTTCCAGTCTAAAAGCAGGGCTGGGTGTGCATTCTTAATCTGCCATTATACACTGCTCAAAAAAATAAAGGGAACACTTCAACACAATGTAAATCACACTGTCCACTCGGGAAGAAACACTGAAAATCAATTTCACATGCTGTTGTGCAAATGCAAAAGACATGTGGAAATTAGATAATTAGCAAGACACCCTCCAATAAAGGAGTGGTTCTGCAGGTGGTGACCACAGACCACTTCAGTTCCTATGCTTCCTGGCTGATGTTTTGGTCATTTGAATGCTGGCGGCGCTTTCACTCTAGTGGTAGCATGAGACAGAGTCTACAACCCACACAAGTGGCTCAGGTAGTGCAGCTCATCCAGGATGATACATCAATGAGAGCTGTGGCAAGAAGGTTTGCTGTGTCTGTCAGCGTAGTGTCTAGAGCATGGAGGCACTACCAGGAGGCAGGCTAGTACATCAGAAGACGTGGAGGAGGCCGTAAGAGGGCAACAACCCACCAGCAGGACCGTTACCTCTGCCTTTGTGCAAGGAGGAGCAGGAGGAGCACTGCCAGAGCCCTGCAAAATGACCTCCAGCAGGCCACAAATGTGCATGTGTCCCCTCAAATGGTCAGAAACAGACTCCATGAGGGTGGTATGAGGGACAGACATCCACAGGTAGGGGTTGTGCTTACAGCCCAACACCTTGCAGGACGTTTGGCATTTGCCAGGGAACACCAATATTGGCAAATTTGCCAATGGCGCCCTGTGCTTGTCACAGATGAAAGCAGGTTCACACTGGAGACGCCATCTGGAGACACCCTGGAGAACGTTCTGCTGCCTGCAACATCCTCCAGCATGACCGGTTTGGCAGTGGTCAGTAATGGTGTGGGGTGGCCATCTACAGGACTACAGTTAGTTGACTAAAAGATATGACGTTAGTTAGCTGCACAAGCACTATGAGCTAGCTAACCTACACTCATTACAACATTAGTTACTGTAGATAGCTACTTTTGTCGTTAAGATGTCAGCAGAAAATCAAGCAAACTGTAGTTTTCTACATGCTTGAGTAGCTCCTAACAGCATTGCGATGTATTTGGCAAACGACTGTCCATTTCCCTACCCGTTTCTTACCAGTCACTGGTTGCTCATTGTCAGTGGACAAGATGGCGCTGCCATGCGACTCCAGTAGCTGTGTCACCAGAACTAGAGTATCTAGAGACCAGCCGGATATCCTGTGATTCGCACAGCACTAGTAATTAACTGGCAAAATTTTTGCACACTTCAGTATTTTGTGTGATCATACTTTGACTTGAAATTGAGTTAATGGTATGCAAAATGCATGCAGGTATGCAAATAGGAGGAAGCCAGGAGACTTAATCTGTCCAAACCAAAATGTTAAAAAAAGACTTGTATATACTGAGTGTACAGTTAAACAGGAAAAGATCACTGTAAATGAAAGTCCCCACTAACGTGTAAACGCATTTATGAAATAAACATGGTTTGACAGGAAAGGGTATTCCAACACAGGAAAAGCTTGCGGAAATGTGTCTGCCCTATCAATAACAATGGTAAATCATGCCAGTCACTCAATGAGGGTCAATGGTACACATCTGCATGGTTTCATATTCCCACTTTGTCCATAAAACAGTGGGAACAGTAAACTAAAGCTAGTGTCACTATATATATATATATACACACACAACTAGCTATGGATTGTGCGTCCAAACACTAAAACATGCTATACCAATAACACTGCTTAGAGAAAACAAGATTTAGTAAAATAAGGTGCCAGTACCTAAGATTATAAATAAAAAGGTCTGTAGTAACACTGAACAATAATTTGCCAGTTAGCTTGCTAGGGACGGGTCGTGTTCGTAAAAAGTTGAGATCAGCAATTCAAAGTAACTCAGAACGTTACTTCACCTGTAATGTGCGTTGTTGAGGATTTTGAAATATTGTCATGTCCCCCTTATATGGACTTTCAACAATACATCAAGAAATTGTATGAAGATAATTATGAATATATACACATACTCCAATTAAGTTCCATCAGTGGATGTTTAGATGGAATGTCACAATGGTGACTGTTTCCTAGTTTCTCACTGGTCTTTGCTAGGTGGTATTTTCTGACCGACAGTACGAAGAGGTTAGGCAGACCAGGGCACAGACATGGTCCAGAATCTGATGCTTACAACGCTAATACACATCAGGGTGCCAAATAACATTGCAGATCACAGGAGGATATCAGCACTAGATACATATAAAATTCCTGGTGTCCTCTTAACTTACGGTGAACTGCGACAGGTCTGGAACAGCAAGCAGGGTCAGCAGAGGCTGGATGGCACCATGTTTGATGACCTTGTCTCTGTAGTTGGAGCCGTCACCTGAGACAGAGGGAACAGCCCATTAAAACAGTCTGAAGACCACTGACTGGGCATTCAGCCACAACCTCAGTAGCAACATTGCCAATACCCTAACCCAGTGTTCCTCAAACTTCTCAATATTGTACCCCCTGACCAGCGCAAAACATTTTGTAGGAAAAGTCTATAGGAGGTACTACAGATGCTCATATTGACCGTTAACCGAAAGTAAAATATTTGACCGAATAATATTATCAGTTAAACATTTTAGAAGTTTATTTTTTACGTATATATAGCCTATATTTGTTAAATCACGTGGTGCGTTGACACGCGCAACCATAACCTGGCGCTTTGTTTTGAAAGGTGGGGAGAATGAGGAGCAAAATAGGCTACCGGCTGCCTGTTTTGCATCTGCAATGCGTTCATTTAAAATGACAACCCTAGGACATTTGACTGATATTGACGCGCTTGCAGTTTTTCATGGAGCTAGTACAGAAACGTAAAACGCTATCGTATTGGGAAGCATATTATTTTGTCTGTAATTCATTATGCT
Source organism: Umbra pygmaea (assembly GCA_016801145.1). Classification (NCBI taxonomy): domain Eukaryota; kingdom Metazoa; phylum Chordata; class Actinopteri; order Esociformes; family Umbridae; genus Umbra; species Umbra pygmaea. Next base: position 33,631 of record JACXGM010000467.1, on the reverse strand, counting down.
CCTGATGCATTATAGCCGACAAAATAATGTTACCTTAAACACACAGTGATTGACACTATTTTCAGAGAGGACCGTAATGGTAATTTCAATGGAATGTGTGCGCTCGGCAGATATTGTATTGTTAGTAACATAATGCATAGCAAGCGTCATCAACATTTTGTTGTGTTAATGAAATATAGCCCTTATTTGCAGTAGGACTCCTGTAAGCAACAACCTTGTTCCAGATTGTCACCGACTGTTTTCATTCTATAATTTGACAACTCTGTTTTGATTGACAACAGAAAGTGAAAACATCTGCAACATTTTTCTGCGACAATATTTTGGTTGGTGTGGACTTTACGCCAGTGTAGTTTGGGTGAAACCAAACAGCGACACAGCTTTAGTATGAAACTAGTTTCAACGCATTGTTTAGTGTGGACTTGGCACCCGAGTGAAGTTATACGCAAAGCTGGTGCACCCGGCAGCTGTTGATCCGTTCGGTATGCTGTTTAGACATTAAAACAAATCTGTGAAAAAAAATTGTATATTTAACGGGTTACAGACTCATTTTTTATTTGAAGCCAATTGAATCTTATAATCGTATCAGTTAATAATTGGATAACAAGTTGCGGTTGTCGGTCGGGAAAATTACCCGAAATTAGCATCCCTAGGGGGTACAATACAGCCCCGGCAGTGATAGTCACTAAACAACCTTTATTAAACAAAAACATTTAAGTATTACATTTCAAATGTTTAGAATCCATTAATTCATTATAGAAAAAAATTAGGAACTATGCATGACTTTATTTTTTCTCCAAAGTACCCCTAGGGGTACACGTACCCCCATTTCAGAAACACTGCCCTAACCCACAGATTGTGTATCACTTCCAGATAAGCATAAACAAGTCAGACCTGCAAAGATGGTGTGCTTGGAATATTATGCTGTTAAATTTAAGGCTTGAGCTCAATCATTAAAATCAGTGTTAAGCATTTTAGGCGTCGCAGGGTTACATGGGGCGTCGCAGGGTTACATGGGGCGTCGCAGGGTTACATGGGGCGTCGCAGGGTTACATGGGGCGTCGCAGGCAGAGAAAAACCTTTCAGATCAGTACTGCACCATCAGTAATGCAAACATGGTGATTGTAAAACAAGTCCATTAAATGTCAGTCACCAACACCCTCAAACTTCACTTTGTCTTGCAAGGTTTCATACCTATTTTGTAGGCTGAATATGGTTCAAATTGATTACGCAAAGTCATGTTTGATTGCCTACTAAGGGAAATCATTTCACATCGTTAAATAGGAGTTAAATGAACACTTGTCACCCTGTGATTCAGACCAAAACCACATACCCATACCTTGCCTACTCATCCAGTCTAATCTAATCCAGGCAACCACCTTTAAAACAGCAGTTGTAAAATGCATTTTTACCAGCTATGTTCCCCAGGGCCCAGACAGCCTGTTCACTGATGTGGGGATGCGGGGAGGTTACAAGGCTAACGAAGGCTGGGATGGCTCCCGCTTCCACCACGGCTGTAGTTTGCTCAGACGTGCCAGAGGAGATGTTGGTCAATGCCCAGGCTGCCTCAAACTGAATGGGAGGACATTCAGCCATGCTTAGGAAACGAACAAAATTGGAGATGATCCCGGCATCAATGATGCGGTCGATGGGAGGGTGTCTTTCTCTGGACAGCAGCTTTCTGTGGTTGGACAGTCAACGCAAAATTAGTTAAGTACATGTTGACCTAAACAATGACTAAACTACCTAAAACCAGCTTCCATTGAAGCTTTGCAACTCACCTGGCTGCCTGAGTTGCTTGCACCTGGTGATCAAGGATTGGACTAGTCACACCAGCAACAATCTCCTCCACGGTCCAGTGCTGCACAGGCTACAGGAACAAAGCAGGAGAAAACATTCATCAGAGCAGACGACAAATAGGAAAACAGTTTGAATAAATACCAACTTACATTTTAATACAGTCAGCGTCAAGTCAGTCACCATTAAAATTTCAGGCATGCAAACAAGTCAGGGGCAAAAAAAGATGACGGCTACAGTGAACCCCCAAACCTCTAAGGGTATGCTCCCCCAGAAGAAAATGTTGTACATTTACGTTAAATGCATCAATCTGGTGCACTTTGAAAGCAAAATTAAGAGGCTAGATCAATGTAGAATCTGTTGTAAACAATGTCATGTTCTTTTAACCATAGACATTTGTATAGCATACAAACTATTAAACAACCGGGATTACCTGTGTTGAACTAATTTGTCTATAAATCAAAAGCATCTAATGTTTGAATTTTCAAATTATTCTCCAGCTTTTCCCTTTGCTGCTCATGACAGAACACGTTACTATCAATGAGGACTGGTGGGTTAAATCTACCATCCTACACACATAGTAGCTACAATGTTAGACAGTTGAAATCCTTGCTGTAGCTGATTATACACCGCGTACCCACTGACGTTACCAAACACAGAACATCTTGGCTGCGCGACACCGGTACTAGTTTGTAGCTGTCCGCGGCCACTGTGCGACAGTCTTAACTTCTAGATGGGCAAACTATTCGCTGCCTGCTTGTTGGTAAACGGCTAGTGATAGTTAACGAGGGTTGGCTATTAGTAAGATAAAAAGCATTGCTAAACAACACTATTCCAGAAATATTTGAGACCTGGTTGTAAAGATGCCAAGCACAGGTAAATTGCTGTTTGTCACGGCACCCCCTCGCCCCCCCGAATTTTCATCAGGTCTGCACAAATCATATAGGTGACCCATTAAAAAATGTAAATTTTACCAAAAGGTGAGAGTTTGCATGCCTGCAATTTAGAATGGAACTGACACTATTTTAACAACTTTAAATTGTTTTAGAAAACCTTTAAATGCACTAAACACTGTGCCCTTTGTAAAAAGTGTAACAAGCAAACACTTACGATTCTATACTTTCATAGAATTTTCACAAACTCCTCTACAACATTGTAACTGCCAATAACACCTCATGGAATTTCCTTGCAAGGATAGACAAATGCTTGTCTGGGACAATTTAAAAGTGAAATAAAAAATGTACATGTGAAGAAAAAATAAATTCATACATAAGTGCAGAGGTTGAACTAAACAACTTGTGATGTCCTTTTTGCCATGAACATGTGTTTACTATGCTGTCACACACGGTTGCTCTTCCAGACAGTATGAGATTGCTAGCTAACATTACCGGTAGTTGCTGTGTACTCTACCAAACGTTTAGTAGCTGGACAAAATAGAATCATTCTGAAATTGAATGAGCGAGTGTCAGAACACATGAAACCATGGCGCCAGAGAATTTGTGAGGTTTAAAATTATGCTCCTCAATTTGTTTTACTTGCATCCACGAACGTTAAGGAGTTGAAACAAATGCTTGTAAAATCCAAAATGCAGCAGCATACTACGTTATTACTTAGCTAAACAAACATTTCAGAAACTTCTTGCAACTATATTGGCTTAGTGTGACTGGTGGTAGTTGTGGACGATGGCCATGGTGCAATCAAAAATCTTCCTGAATCAGATTAAATGTTTTACCATAAATTCCCTGGTTTCTATGTGACAGGGAAAGATACGCATTGCTTGTTTCCCGGAATTAAAGACATGTTATTCACAATTAACACTACTGCATCAGAAAAGTATTTTTGCTATCAGACAAATAAGAGTTATCCGAATGACAAGTGGCCAATAAAGTTAGTCAACCAGTGGCGGCTGTTGGTCTTTAGATGACGGCAAGCTCATTCAGGCCTAAGTCATAAAATGTCCATTAATTTAAACGCAAATTCTGCCCTACGTTCCTTTCAGGACCCCGTCGTACCAACTGGTCAAGTCACTGGAAATGATGCCTAGTGTCCTCAGTGGCGAGCAGAGCTAGGCTGCTTAAACGGCTTGGCCCATTGTGTTACAGGTCTAGGACTTGCTTTAAACAGGAAAAGCTCCTTTCTACACCTGCAGACGTAGGGCCAATTGTTCCCACTAATGGGAACAGCTTGTAAAGCTTTGGCATTGCACTGTCCTGCAAGTCCTGATCTGAATACAGTTTACGCTCAATGGAGGAAATGGTTGAAATAGGTTAAACTGAAACAATGACTAATGTATAATTGTATGAAATGTAAGATGATAATTAGCTAGCAATTTCCCAAAAAAATATCAAGAATTAGGTTGCAACAGTTTGTCTTTTGACTACACTTGCAAAATGTGATGGGACTAAGATCGAATAGCTTCAGTGACTTCATAGTACAAAACCGCTTTCAAACAAAAAGATATGCAGTGTTCCGACAGACCAATCACGCAGGAGCCAGGGGTCCAGGCCAGCCCACTCAGCCATTCACCCCCAGAGATGCTAAGAGTACGTGGGCGGGACATAATCGCAGCATTTATCCAATGACCGTCTAGTTTCGAAGCACCGTTGAAGTCCATGGACGCCAGGCTTCAACAGGGAAATGCACTGGGACGGTACGTATGAGAAGGAAATCGAGTCAGTCGACCTGCTTATATGTAGCTGATTCTGAACGTCTTCGAGATAAACGTTAGAACACGCATTTTGTCAAATAAATACCAACAAATACTTGACCGTTACTTTGACATTTTATGGCAGTAAAAGAAATCGCACCTGTAGTCAGCCCCTTTCGTGTTAAATTGAATAATTAAAAAACGTTTACATATTGTATGTTCGCATGTAAATAATACCTGTGCATTTTGGTTCTTCTCTTGGAGTGGAGATGTAGGCTCATCCGGGCAGATATTAACGTTCCTTCTTTTGAGAAGCTGGTCATCCTTCTTTGCCTTTCGTAGTTCGACGTTGACCTCGACTCTCCTGCGCCTTAATTCCTTTAGATAAGAACATGGTGTTAAGAAAATACAATACAGGGAAACGTGTCAGTGGCTCGCTGCTTGTCCAACAAGAGTGACACCATTGTCGTGTAACTTACGTTTGTATCCTTTCCCTTGTTTTTGAACTGACTGATTCGATCTCCGTCGTTCGCAGTGGCTGACATTGCTCTAAACGACGATGACTTCTCGTAATCCTGGTCACGAAGAAAGGTAGATTAACTGGATTGTATGTCAACTCGTTATGTGAGTGATCCAAAAAACTTCCGTTTCGCAACTGGCTAGCTAATGAATTCAGCAAATAGCAAGACCGGTATATATTTAAGTTCTACTCTGCCTGTTAACGTAAAAATACAGTACTAGTTAGCTACTATGAAGATATGTTAACCAGCTATTATCTAATCACCATGTGGCCCGTTGGAAACATGCTAACTATCAATTTAATTATAACAAATAAACCAGAAAATAGATCACGTCATTCAAATGTATCTCCAACATGACTTTGTCCAAATGCAATCTGTAAATGAGTTTTGCGACTACGGTATTAAGATAAAAATGTATTTTTGACAAGCACGAGGCACGAACTCACCGTTTCCTTGTTCTTTTCAGCAATGACGTAAAAAAATTAGACTGCCTTTAAATGCCCTGGTTTCTCGATCTGTGATTGGTCTATTTGAGTCAAAGCATTTCTTTATTGGTCCCTTTTTAAAAAAATCTGAAAGTGTTGCTAGTGGTTGCACACAGTTATCGCGAGATGATAACACTAAAGCGCTGCTTTCAGTCAAATTATTTACGAAATTTTGCGGGTTTGATTATTAAACTAAAAAGCTTTTAAATATCGCTATTATAAAACAAAACATGAACGCATCTTTAGAACATTTTAATCGTTTACTTGCAGTAAAAGTGTTTTATAAACGGTGCCTGCGCTCCTCGGGAACGTGATGACCCAGTGGCCTAATGGATAAGGCATCAGCCTCCGGAGCTGGGGATTGTGGGTTCGAGTCCCATCTGGGTCGTATTTAGCTTCAGTTTTATCTGAATTCATACGGAACAATCAGGGAAATGTGGGAGGATATGATTGAAAAAATAAAAATATGAATAACTGGAAGATACACAAGGGAAATAATTGATTGAAATCTTCATTGCCAGAAAAATTCTAACCTCCATTTTGTGACAATGTTGTGCCCATAAGGGGGCAGTGGTTCTTCATCTTTTGCAACTTCACAATATGTATAACCCCTAAGAAAAAACTCTGCCCATAGTTTTGGACAGAATAGGACTCAACGCATATAATACAATAAATACAACGGACGAATCATTCACTTGAATTGGGAATTGAATTGGTCATTGTTATCATACAAAATGTATCACTCGGTTTTTATCTTAGCAAATGTAATTATTCAATAGATTTTCTTTTAGACATTGCCAAATATCATAGCTAGACCTAGCTGACTCCAAATACAACCAGCACACATTTTGAAAAAATAACTTATTTAATTACTAAAAATAATAATAAAATTAGACTGGAATTGAAATCATTAGACATACACCTATATATCACAAGGTTGATATATTATTATTATTATTTCAGACACATATCGTGTACAAACAAAAGACAACATTTATAAAAACATACAGGCTGTCATTCCAATGTTTGTGAAAACAGGAGAAGTACCTTGTATCACTCAATGTAATTATTTAAGACATTATAATACTGTTTTTAGAATCACTCAAACGACACATACAATTATACATATATAATTCCTTAAAACAGCATGCAAGGTGGGTACAAACGGTGGGGTCATACTATGACCAAACTTTTGTTGTGAGAGGTCTGACCCATTTTTTTACAAGGCCACACAAGGTAGCACAGGCAATTCATGAATGAAAAGCCTCTCTCTGATGTCACCACTGTTTACCTCTCATTCGGAGCGAGTGACACGCCTTCGATTTCAGTCTAGAGGCGTATATATAAACTCACAGGATTTCAGACACTGCAGCAGACTTCAAAGTAGGTCCTACAGTATTTTTCATGATGCCAGGGATTATTCTACTGTTGGTTGTTTCGTTCACTTTCACTGAAGCGGAAGATAATGGTAAGAAAGACAAAATTATTGTTGCTTGTTTCCAACTAATCTTTTGTGTTATTTATAGGCTATACATTTGACGATGTTATCGTAAAAATAGGCTGAACGTAATAGCAATTCATTTTAAAACATAGGCTACTAAGAGTTTCAAGAATAGCTATATTTGTTGTATGCAAATATAATGTATTTGTTTACTAATACATAACAGTAACAATAATATGCTTCCAGCAAGTATAGGCCAGAATACATATTTGACAATAACATTATTACAATATTATCAATATAATAACAATATATTGATAAAGCAGTTGACAAAAACGTTACATTCTACAAAACATTATTTTTGCAATTGAAATACATTTTTATGTTTTCCTTTATGTTCTGAAATGTAGACAGTACATTTATTTGCATAATATCTACATAAAAATGTATACTATGCTTCAATGCAATGGTATGTGTTGGTTTCTTAAATCACAACTTAATTATTCGCTGTAGTAAGATAGTCAAGATCTACTAATCTGTTCGGGTGTAATGCATATTACAATCTTAGTGTACTTAAACAGTAATAAAGAACAATTACTCATAGATGTAGGTACACAAACAATGATAGTGGTTCTTCGAACGGCCCTGCACCCTTCTTTCCAGGGAGATCATTTTAATTCCAGGTAAAACCCTTTTTGGGTTCTAAGAAGTGTTTGGAATTCAAACCTGTTTAATATGGATCCAAAAATATGTTCAACAGGCGATGCACATTTGTTATTCTTTTTTAAAGTGTCATGAATGCATATAGGCTAATTGACATTGTTACGTGAGCCATATTTACATTAACTATCCGTGATTTTACAATACCACCTAGAATGACAGATGCATATCATTTGTTTGATTTATTTTTTATAATTATTCGATAATTATTCGAAATATTCTTTCCACAATAGCTAATTGGGCTACTTTAGTTATTGCGAGATTTCGACAGGCTCAGGAAAACTTGACAATTGCACAATTAAAATAAGTTGAATTTTGTATATATCATAGACTCTTCTGGGGACATTGGAAACATGACTGGAAATCTACAAATCACACAATGTGAAGGTCTAATTATTAGAATTCTAATGCTTTCCCGTTATGGGTATTTCGAGTTTCAGCCCGAGCCGCCTCTATGGCTGCCGGCTGGTCTCATCGTTTACTAGTGTTATAACAGAACACCGAAAGACGTGCAAATATATAAATCTCTTCTTGTGTAATTATGGAGCAGAATGAACGGTTTCCTTCACCAACGCGATGTGGTTAAACGTCCAGCATGAGCGGTTCTAATCCGATCTAAAACGACGCGTTAATGGGTGTCTATTTGGTGCTAAAAGTCCAAAAGAAAGCAAGATATTTTATTTATGTCCTTATATCGCAGGGGCTTCATTTCTAAAATTGCTTACTTGAAACAAGGTTTGCAGTTGTGCTTTTGCGTGATTGTGGTTGGCCATCTTCTGGGCGGGAAAGTGATAGCATACTTTCACCTTTAATTGACCAGTGGCAATATTTTTTCTATAATCTTTACACGAGGAGAAATATAGGCTTATATATGATTTGCCATACCAAATGCTAGGCAAGATACATGGGAAAATAATATCTAAATGCCTGGCTGTGCTGTAAGGGCAGTGGAGAGTATTAATAAATTAAAATATAACTGTTAATGTGGTGAAATGCAGGGTCTATTGTAAACAACTTCCTGCACATACACTAAACAGCACCTAGGACTCAAACAACCAGGTTTATGAAGTGATACTGCAGTATGTAACTACATTGTAATTTTTTGCCTTATCCAGAGCTGTTCTCCCTGATTGGCTCTCCCACAGATAAGGGTCAAAGTTTCTTACCAGATTCTGTCCAGAACCAGAGTTCCAGACTGGGTTCCAAAGACCCCTCTCTCCCGATAAATGAGCTCCTGGATAAGAGCAGCAAACCCGGGGACCCCAAGTATGCCATCCACCCACTTCCGTCAGGAGTCTGGCCCAAGCATAGCGACCCACGCCCTGCCCCTCACAACAAGAGTAAAAAAGGCCAAAAAAACGACCGCCTGATTGAGCATAATAGCGAGAAGAACCGGGGCGAGGGAAGTCTTTCACTCCCCAAAACGCCAATGACTGCCACAACCAACCGCACTCAAAATGTCAATACAGATCCCCAACGTGACCCCAACTTGAACTCCAACAACCCCACGCAGAGTAACCAGGATTATCCCTCCAACTCCAGACCCAGGGGCCAGCCCCACCCCCAACCTCAGCCGGCCCCCTCCCCTCGCAGGGACCCCATGTCCAAGAAGCTGGACCCAGAGGAGAACCGTCCTGGGGGGAAATCTAGTCTGCACCAGTCAGGTGGCCCCAGTCGGAACAACAGCCTGCCATCGGTTCTCTTCAACCGCCGCTCCTCTAGTCTGTTCTACCACTTCGACGTACTGAAACGAGGTACGAAAAGCGACACCACACCCCAGGGCACGCACAGTACAGAGCCAGTTGTGAATGCTATGAAATGTTTTGATGTAGTTAGCTACTAACCTCTCCAACCGCAGATTTGAGGCCTTTTTACTGCTTACCCCAAATCTGTTGCTTGGTGTGAAGTCTCAGGGAGAGAAGGGTTATCATAGCAATGCTAAATATGCCTAAGGGAGATCATTTATGATGTAGTAATTAAGGGGAGGTGGGGGTGACAGAGTGAGGAGGACAGGACCCATGAAGCCCCCTCCTGTGGAATGTGACGCCTGGGTTTTTCTAATGACAACCCTAGCCAGTCCTATGACAGTGGAATGAAGTCTGGCTCCACTTCACTGTTCCTTTTCCTCTGCTCAACCTTATTGCTCTGCTCCCACCCAGAACACGACTTCACACACGAGGCTGTCTGCATGAGCGAGTGTAGAAAGGAGAAGGACGAGAGAGAGTACTACTGCTACAGTGAATTTGGTGAGTGTGAACACCCGTTATAAACAGGGCTGGACGACTCTGTGTGAGATGGATTGGTGGCCTGACTTTGCCTACCAGTGATCTCTATAATGACCCTGTTAGTCATGGGATGCAAAACAGACTGGATAACTGTGTCTGGTGCAGTATACTGGAACACAGAAATAATTATTTAGTTCTGACCTGTTGATATCCTAAGAAATGTGAGTACAAGTCAACAGGGCCTTTGCTTCTGTCCATATTTTGAAATAAATGTATGTGTGTGTGTGACGTGTACTTTGATCTTTGTTGAATGTTTAACTAACTACACCGTATTGGTCACGGCTCCATGATGTTTCAGCCATCAACGGGATCGTTCACGACATAGAGGTGGTGGGCAAAGGGATTCGGCTTATAACGCTGATGGTTAGCAGCGACGGCTTCTACAAAATGAGCCGCCTCTACGTCACTGCGGACAGCTTCTTCTTCAAAGTGCGTCTGCTCGTCCTGGACACCTACAAATGCAGCAAGCCATGTCCAGACCTCAAACTAGGTGAGATTCAAACTGAGAAACCCAGTTTTCTAGTGCACTCTGCGCACCATGTTAGCTGCCATTTTGGACAAATCCATGGTTTGTTCAGTATCCATACTAGCATACCACAGATTGAAAGGACATTACAATTATATATTGCTACTGGAACAGAATTAAAGTCTACCAGTAGTGCAGATAAATACCCAGAATTCATTGATTGACCCCCCACCCCTTCTCCCATGCTGTTTTATAGGGAGCCGGTACATTGTAATGGGTCAGATCTACCACCGGAGGCGCCACCTCCCCAACGACCTCCTGGCTCTGCTAGGGGGCAAGCTGAAGCCGGGGGACGGTCTCCTCCGGAGCAACAACTACACAAAGCGCTTTAACAAGAGGAGACACCAGAAAGTCATCGAGGCCACCCGCTCCAAGTGTAGGTGAACATAAACCAAACTGCCGCCCCCTGCAGCAGCGGAAGAGACATTGCAGCTGTCAACCCCTAAAGAGTTTCATTAGAGACATAGAAGAAAGAGGGCAAAGTGTGATGTTTACCCTCTGTGGACCTCCTGCACTTGTTCATATCTTATCCCAGGTTAACTGGTGATATTTTTGCTTTTTTGTAGTCCACCATGATAGATGACCCAAGGAGTCTACGTTGAAGGTTCTTGTCTTCACACCTCTGCTTGAACTTTACATACATAGAGTCAGATAGAGGGCACTTTCCAATGATCCAATGTCCTCTCTAGTTCATCTCTATGTTCAAATTGTTTTGTTTATTCATTTATCTACACTTAGCACTAAAAATTGTAATTTATTCCATGTCTGGCACGTGAAATATTTAGCCAGTGAACACCTTTTGAAGTCCAGTACAATCAGAGTAAATTGATGTTATACGATAATCCAGGTAGAAGATATATAGTTTTTCATTGACTCATGCAGTAACTATTTTCATAATTATGAATGTAACACATATCTGTCAACAGCGGATAAGACTGAACCCCTATTTACACCCACACATAACTGTCTCTCCCAAGTTATCCCAGTCATTTATGGGAAAGACTAAGTTCCCCTTTACAACGTGGGTCTGAAAACTTTATAGTACATTCTGTTGTTGATTCATTATAAGCAAATTCCTATTCATCCATGTAAGAAAGGCAGAAGCATCTTTAGACTGTTAGTTTGTGGCTGCTGCCTTCTGAATGCAAGAACTGTGCTCCTATGTGGAGCAAGTGGGGAGTGAAATGAATGACTTAAACAGAAAACACTGAGCGTGAAGGTGATAAGAGACAGAAAAGAGACAGAAAGAAACCTTGTTGTGAGAGGCTTTGTTTTACATTCATGTGTTTGTTGACATATCTGATGAGGAAAAGTGACTTCAAAAGGGAACCATGTGGCTTAAGGGAGCGTTATTGTAGGGCAAAGCCGTAAATCGAATCACAGGAATCTGATCCCCTGCGCACCTGGACCCTAGACTTCAGGACCTCTCCTCCCCTGCTCATTGGATAAGGTGGGCTAATATCTAACGCCACCTTTAGCTCTTGTTTCTGAAATACACACTAGACATTTATTTTAATCTCAAAACATATTTTTATTCTAACTCTACTCTTAATTACAGATTTCTCATTCATAAAAATTACCTTTATTCAAACCAATGAGTTTACTAATAAGTTCTGACTTTTTCACCCAAGTTTCATGTAATGTCCGGATATTTTAGTGATGTTTGAATTAGATAGTGATTCCTAAACCAACAATGCCCAGATGTTCCGCACAGAGTGCTGCAAATTGGCTCACAAATGTGAATCTGGGACAGGGCCGTGTATAGTCTTGTCGCACTATAATGACTCATGCTATATTGGGTGCATGCCAACTAAGTCATTGTTGTTGTTTGTCAGAGAATGCATTCTTCTTAAAAGCGTGCTAGAAAACACTTCCTGGCTGAACGAGCAGTGAGGTAGCAGAGGACAGATTGTAATCTTCAACTCTCCCAGTTGGTAAAATGTGACAAGGTATTAATTGCCAATTGGACATGAAAATTACAAGGGAGGAACAATGTATGAAAGTACTAATTTTCTTAACCCTTATTATTTTTAAAGTTTTAGCAACTTAGTGAGATGATCATGGGGATTTGGTATTTCTTTATATTTTGAGAATATTGCTTGTAAAAATTTTCCCCTCCGAATTTGTCAGGTCCACTTCCCCTTTATCTTGTCAGCAACCCTTCAGTAGGTGCAGATGGTCGAAGATGGATCACATGCTTCGTCCATGAACTTGCTCCTCATACAACAGTGGGAAATAACAGTTGTCAACCAAACAACCGTTTTTAAACTCACAGGTGCATGACAGACAAGGAGTCACTAGAATGCAATACTGACTAGGTACCCACCTCGGACTACCTACCGTTCAACCCAAGCAGCCCTGTGCTAATTTCTGCTGCCTAACCCTGGGTTTTTGTTGGAATTCCGCAATCAGTATACGAACTGTGGCCACAGTAATGTAAATACTGCGCCATGCAGAGGCCAGTATTTCTGTATTTCTTGTGTGCACAAAAATTATATACATATATTTCCTACAGAGAACTGCCATGTATTAACATGACAAATGGACTTAGTCAAGGCCCTGAGCATTTTCATGTACCAGACCTAATCTAACCCCTTTCCCTAAATTATTTTGTTTGTTTAGGACTGGCAAAATGTCTGCACAAAGTCCAGTTTTCTGTTTTCAATTCAAACAAAGAGAAAGCCAGAATGTTTGCACTGTGTCTGTGTAATTATAATCTCATACTACACGAGCTAATAAAGATGTATTTGTTTTTTTAACTCAGCATTTTGGTGTTGTTCCTGGGTCTATCATGAGATACTAGTAGTAGGAGCTGACAATAACCGGAAGCTTTGCAAAAAAATTTAATTAAGATGGACAGGAAATATAGATAAATGTCACGTAGTTTGATCCACTGCTTCCAGTGCCAACGTACTACTGCAGCATGGGTTTGAGTCCGACCCAGAGTTTCTACAGCAAAACCTTCTTTCCCGTCTCTCTATTCAAGTAAGCATAAGAATGCCCTGAAACATGTTGTCAAATATTTATACAGTCCCCTATCCAAAATAGCTGCTATGTTGTGGAATAAAGGGTGTATGACATATGTGGTTAATTATAGAACCTCTATGTTTGACACACATTTGAACTGAATTGTATAGTTATAAATAATAGGTTTAGAATAATTATTATCAAAAAAGGGCCAAAAGTGTCCATTACATCGTAACAGACCAGCTGGGGGATGATTTCAGAAAGCTGAACGACCTTGTTCCCAAGCTCAGAAGTCTATCTGCAATCAGAGCTGGAGGGAAAAGATCCAGGCAGGAAACGGGAGCTCGCTCACATCTCAGCTACCATCACAGCGGGAGAACATTCCTTATAGGGAAGGGGTTGGGATGGTGGGGGATTTGTCCACGCTCCTTCCTTTGTGACACAGAGTTCCAGCCTCTTCGTTGCAGAGCGACAGGATTTTCTTAAGCTCCTGGTCATCTGTAGTCCATTTGGTTTCCACGCAAACACTCTGGATTCAGTTAAGGGTTGGGAATAGAGGAAGGAGTGTGTGTTTGGTGAGAGACTAATAACAAACAAAAGTGACATGTATGTGTGAATTTAACACTACTTTGCCCACAGGAAACACTGTGTGTGTGTGTGCCTCACTAAGGATAGCCAACCACAAGTTTCATTAAGTGTCATCCCCTGCTTTTCTCTGGGTAGTTACATCCACAGATCTAGGATCAGCTCATCTTAACAACTGGCAGCTCTGAATCATTTTGATCCACCTAGGACCTGACTGTAGATAACGTAATCCACTGTAAAAAAAAAAAAAAAGGTAAACATACATTGGATGTATACTAATAGTATTGTCTTCCTGACCGTGTGACCCATCAAGATAAAATCAGTGATTAGTATGACTAAAGACTGTCATGGATCAGTTGTCCTTTAACAAAAATTTGTTACAACAGTTTACATCACAATGGACAATTGATGTGAAAAATCTTACTTTATTACCTAGGATGAAATGTCCTATCAAGTACAAAAAAGCATCTCAAGATTTGCCATAATCTGTTAAAAACATAGAATTTTTACCACCCAGTTATGTTCTCATACATTTACTCAGAAATTAAACATTTTCAGCGATATGAATAAATAAAGAGATACTTCGATGATTTTATTGAGATGTGTAGAACTGGTCATTTTCGTAAAAAAAAATATTCAAAACATTTCCTGCCCCATTTTAAATGAATATGCACACAATATGCAGCACTTGTATTATAAAGGGCAATTTTTACCTAAATGTAGAGTTCACTTCAACAAAAGATAGAGAACTATTTAATGTACAGATAGGCTTAGTTTCTGGTTATAATGGTCAAAAATAAAATTACTAATACTCTAAAAATCTAAAAACTCTCTTAGTATATTGACAGCCATATCATACAGTATGAAATACAAACGATGGACAATGCATATGAAGAAAACCGGGGAAGTGCATTGTGTGAAATGCAAACGGGTCAGTGTAATGAGACGGCCAAAAGGTTTTGATCACCACATTTCTCAACTCAGTCCACCTTCAAATTTGAAACTTCAAACCAGGTTTGGGGTTGGTTCCCTTTCCCTTTTAACTTAGGAAGTAAACAAAATTTCCACTGAAAACAGGAAATTTGACATTCTCTCCAATTCAAATATAAGGCTTTTTGTAACCTATTCCTAGTCAGCAATCTTTAAGAGATTCTAAAGCACCAGTGACAAACAGTACTGCCACAACACCATTTAGATTAGAAAAGGCTTTGAAATATAATAAAAATGCCAAAGAGTCCCTAAAAAATCTTCATACAAACCCCAAACTAGTAAATATTCCCTAACCAATAGTTAACTTTCTAATTTACTATTCTAGACCGGATGTTGCCTTGGATGTAGTGGCAAACTGCAATGGATTAAATTAAGTCCTTCATCGGTAGACTGAGTTGAGATAAACGACAGTGATCCAACCATCTTGACAAAACCCTAAGGGAGAGTACTGGGGAAAAGGTCTGTGAAGTGTCAGGAAACTTGGGTCAAATATGCCCTCTAACAGTCCTTGTCCACCCTCAGTTATTATCCTGCGTAAAGACTTGGAGAGCATCTCTTGGATTCATTGGATGAATGTCTTCAATAAAACCGTACCAGAAACCTCGACATACTGTGGTGTGAATTATAGCTTTTTTTGTTAATGTTTGTGGTTGAATCATGTACACTTTTAGTCATCTTACTGTGACACAAAGCTTATTTTTTGTGTGTGCGGCTTTGTAGTCTGACAAAACAAGGTTTGACAAAGAGTTTCCACAGCGAGGCATTACATGAAAATGTTACTGGGACTCTTTTCCGGCTATTTGGGGTTCTGGGCACATTCAACTTCAGTTGACATCAGGTGGGTTACGCTGCTTATTACGGATCAACTTTGTTCAAGCAGAACTACTTGTGTGCATGCTACTCTGACCCATTCCAAATCACGATATGAGGAAGCAAAGACAGCTGGAAAGTGGCCGCCATACCAAATGGCACTCTATTCCCTTCATGGTATAGTCCTTTTTCAAATTAAGCCTATAAAAGTAGTGCACCATATAGGGAATTGGATGCTATTTGGGATGAACTACTATGGAGTAGAACTTAAAACATAGCGGAAGAAAGAATAGGAGAAACCTATAGGATATAAACGACTGGATATTAGCTACAGGATGAACTTCTCTTCAAGATTTTACCACTGCACTGTTATGTACTGCAGCCCTCCAATGGACCATCTTTATTGACTTCTGAGGGAGCCATCTGTCCATTTTGCCCACCAGAGCGAGAGTGCTTTCAAGGGAAGGAACCAGGTCGCCAGAGGCGTTCCCTTCTGCTTTTTGGGAACGCGTTATCTCCCAACATGAAAACAAAGGGCTTGGACTCCCCACGGCCCGCCTCTTTCCTTTTTGAAGTTGGTTGGGAAGCAGAGAGACGGCTTGTCCGGGTTTGATGTGGACGCTGTTCAGGCCCGACGCGCAACAGTCAGTGCAATCTTCAAGATTTGCAGGGCTGGCTTTAAACAGGGGGACGCGACATCCGCTCCTGAGTCCGACAGTTGCGGTGTGTGTGTGGACAGGTAAGAAACAGCAACCTGGCGTTCCCCATTGGAGTACGAACGTTCAGGGGGGAACCACATGGGCTGCCATGTCTGACAGTTAACATTAGAAGTGGTGCTGCCCATGTATTCTAAGAGACGGTTGACTGTAGTTTGTTGTTATGAGACCTACAGAGCACAGAGAGAAGGGCAAAACAGCTGATGTGATCTCGGTTGACATGAGTTGGATTTTTTTATTAAAAGCTTGACAAAGCACAAAATATGCACTAGCATATACAAAAACAAAAACCACTTAATGGATGCCGCAGGGGTTCAGACGTTAGAGTGGAGGCAGCAGCCATGTTGGTTTAACATCATCTGATAGTCTTTACATGGACTGTATATACAGTAAGAGAATACAGTGCAAAATTACCTGCCCTGCCTTTATGTTACCTCTTGAACATATCACACTCCTTTACAAAAGGATATAATATGCACATACAACAATAACATTATTCATGAATAAATTGGATAAAAGTCTAACACATGTGTTAACAGTTTTAATTAACGGCCAGCTATAAGGAGGTAAAATGTATGTACTTCATAGATAAAATAAATGTTAAATTAAATTAAGAGTCATCTGCATGTGTGGTTCTGCTAATATCAGACCACAACAAAAAGGCCATCGACAAATCCATTCGATACCTTGATATTGTGCTTCACACGTGTCAGAATGCAAATATAAACAAGAATCAACTATTTTTCATTGATCCTCTGTTGTCTGTGAAATTAATGTAAAGACAATGCGGAACAGATGCTTTCCCTTGATTGCGGTTTGTGACCAACATGGCTGCCATTGTCAAATGGTGAAATGTTACTGTCTTTCCTTCTAAAAAAAATACGCCATAGTGCTGTTTATACTGTGCATGTACTTTTGTACAAAAAGGTTTGACGCTGTTTTAAAGACATAGAAACAGCAAGGTCCAGGATAGGCTAATGTTTTAGAGTGACCCCGGCACTGAGCTCAGACTCCAGCTATAAGGTCAGACTTATGACATCACAATCTGCAAGAGAGGGAGAGAGAGAATGGATGGCATAAATACATGCAGGTGGACACACCGGACCATGAGCACAAACACAGGAACGCACAGCACAGGGGAGGACGCGGGACTGCCAGTACTAAGTGCAACAAGAAACGATGCAAGAAATTATGCTGGATTTGACGCTGACTACTACAGTTATGAAAGTGCTAATAGAAAGATGGTGCCGCACACATACACAAACACAAAGACAATTACAAGTGCTTCCAGGGGGGAAAGGGGACCCCAATTTGCAGATGTGATGGGGAACAAATTCAAACTGTAAACTCAATCATCAAAACACAGTTTCTAAAAGAACACAAGTAAAGGAAGAGATTGGCTGAAAAGGGGGACATGAGAAGAGGATGAAGGAGGATGAGAGAAAGATGACAGAAAATGTGTGAGAGGAGCTCAGAGGTCAACGATCACGGCAGTTGTGGAGGGAGTGTGGGTCTTACCGGCTGGCTTTGAACCCCTTGAGCTTCTGCACGAAGAAGTTCTCGAGGACCTCGGCGCACTGGTAGAAGGGCGAGTCGCCGGGGTTGTAGTAACGGCAGTTATCAAAGACTTTGGTCATGTCCGCCACAAACTCAGTCAACTTGATGTAGTAGCGCTTCTGCAGCCGGTCCTCCATCGTAGAAAGGTCTAAAGAATAGGGGGAGATGAGAAAAATACAGAAATAAATTTAGATAAATTGTGAGCTGAGAAAAATTAAGATTATGTCCAATTACATTTTTTATGTCCAACTGCACTGAAGTCTTGTCGGCAACGTGCAGTTTGAATTGATAACTGAATTAATACTTAATGTTATTAGAAGTGGTCTTTTAAAAACACATATGTAGGAATTGCTATGTTATACAAAACCTAAAGCAGTTGCTCATCATTAGCAGCAGATTGCACTGTAACAGTTTCCATCACCCAATGCTGGACCTTGTCAGAAAGCCACAACCAGGATTCGAATTCTGGCCACCACGACCCAGTTGTGCCGCGAGGCAGCGACTTACAACCACTCAGACAAGTGGAGGACCTTCTTCAATGTCTGGCATAGTTGCTTCAATAGGAAACGGCAGTGTATGCTCTGGGCCAAGTCCAACCTCAACCAAACCAACAGTCAATGTTATTAAAGTTTCCTTTTAGAGAAAAAAAATGTTGAACGTTGTCTCTCAATTATCACGCTAGTTAGCAAGGGGTGCTCGCGACAAGCATGGGGATTCATACCTCGTTCATGGGGCAGAGGTGGTTTTCTCCCATTTCACTCTCTGAGGCTCAGTTTTAAACAAACATATCCGATTCTTAACCTTCCCTCACCCCCACCCACTGGGTAGGCCGACCCCATGCTCATATCAAAGAGGCCCTTCTTCTCTAGCATGAAAGATTTAATCTACAAACCCCAAAGCCTACACCAGCCGGACCTCTATGGCCAGACATGTTTTTCCCTTCTTCCTCCACCCTTTGACGATGGACTAGAGTTTCCAGGTCCAGGCCTGAAGCACTATAGGGGCTACTGTAATGTCCGAGTGTAGAGGTCTCTGAGGCTTTTTCCAGCAGCTCGTTAACGTCTTGTTTGTGTGGAAGTTTAAAAGGCTCTGTTGATGCAAGAGCCCCTTTCACATGGCCAGTTTGATCTGCGTTGGAGGCCTGTTCGAGTGGACGCTGCTGTACGGAAAATTGATGGGATGTGTTTGTAACCAGGCACGAATCCCTTGTGATTACTGTTCCAACACTTGGCTTCTTGTCTTTTTTTTGTTACTGAATGTACATTCAGTGCATACAGGATGGATGAATATGAATAAGGAACAAACAGGGGGTACTCTTTCCCCACTCACCCATTGGTTCCTTAATGACTCCGTAGTAGTCCGGGGCGTCGTTTGGGTCCACAGGCTCCAGGAACGGCCAAGCCATTTTGTGTGCCTATGTGAGGGAGTGAGTGCGAAAACGGGAGAGAGAAAAAGAGAGACACATGAGAGCAAAGAAATACAAAAGGACAACAAACAGGGCCCGGGAGTGGCGTTGAAAGCAGCTGGTTCAACACAGATGTGTTCTGGCTATGAACATGCCGTCAGTGAATTCCTGTGAATTGAGCAGAGAAGGAGAGACGAGAGGAGAAATGGATGCTGGAAAACGCCCTGCAGACAGGGCAGCTGTCCAAATGCTTCCCAGGGAACCGGCCTACATATCAGATAAGAGGCGAGAACAGAGGAGGGCTTTGTTTGGAACAGGTACGCCGCTACGCTGGGTCAAGATGATGGGTTGAAATACCTGTAGGGAGCGCAGGATCCTCCTTAACCCCTCATAGTCCTTGTCGGTAAGTGGCGTGAGGACCGTCATGGCGTCCTCTGTGGACTGGCACTGAGGGCACACGTACTGGTCGATGTGGTTCGCCTCACTTTGCAGGATGCCCACGCAGCGGCCGTGGTACCAGTTCTGGCAGCGATCGCAGCCGATGTAAAACCTGGGAGTTGAGGGGGGTGGGGTTAAATAGTGATGGGTCATTTTCTTTGTGCCTGTTTTTCTCAGTTCAGATGTGATTGGAAGAATTCCAACTGTGTTACATGGAGCAAGATTCAACCCTAGATTAAATCAAACAGCCAAAAATACAACAGCAGTGCTCTCTAGAATTATTGGCAGCCTAGTTATATTTAAACAAATAGGCTGTGGAAAAAAGTCATTGTTCTTTACCAATTTGATCTAACGCTTAAAGTACAACCGCAATTCCAAAAAAGTTGACAGTATGGAATATGCAAAAAACTAACAAAAAAGTAATTTTTAAATTAAATATTAAATTCACCCTGTACTATATTGAAAACACATTGTTAACGCATTATTTGATGTTTACTTTGTGAATGTAATTTATTTTTGAAAATATACACTAATATCAAATAGGATGACTGCAACACACTCCCAAAAAATTGGGACAGTCGACTGTTTACCACTGTGTAACTTCACCTTTTCTTTTGAAAACACTTCTTAAGCATTTGGGCACTGAAGATACCAGTTGGTTCAGTTTAGCAAGCGGAATGTCCCCCCCCCCATTACGCATGTCCTCAGCTGTGCATCTGTACAGGGCCTTCGTTGCCTTATTTTGCGCTTCATAATGCGCCACACATTCTTAATCAGACAGGACAGGACCGCAGGCAGGCCACGCTAGCACAACCATTTGCTTGTAATCCAGGCAGTGGTTTAGCGTTGTCCTGCTGGAAAATGTAGGGAGGTCCCTGGAAGTTAATGTCTGGACGGCAGCATATGTTACTCCAAATTGTGTACATATCTTTCTGGATTAATGGAACAAGTTGCCCATGCCATGGGCACTGACACATCCCTATACCATGACAGATGCTGGCTTTTAAACCTGATGCCTGATAACAGCTTGGATGGTCCTTTTCGTCTTTGGCCCGAAGAACATGACAACGGTTATTATCTTATTTTTTCCCCAATTTTCCTTCCTTCCCAATTCCCACTAACCATACCTAGTCGGCAGCTCTGCAACTCCTTGTACAGATCTGTGGAATGGCGAGGGGCGCGCACATGGTTCATCGAACAACAGCCCAGCTCCCGATTCTTTTCACACTCTTCATCCAACACGAAGGCCTTTAGTAAGATCATGCACGGGATGATCACGTTCACCAACTATAATTCTGTGATTTAATTTACAGGGGCCTGATCGGCACACCCAGGCAGCACCATGGCAATTTGCACTGCCTCGTTCTGGGGAAGCTGTAATCAGGCTCAAACCAATCACTATCATGACATAGCTTGTCCTGCAAGGCAGCAACCTACCCCCATATGCCACAGCTGACGTGGATGTTTTTGGGACCTTTGCTAAGACAATCTACACAGTTACTTTATTCAGTTGTTTTGTTAACACTCATAGCATACTGGAATCCTACCAGACCTAGGGTCCTTTGCACCTTGACCTCAAGCCAAACAACCCGCCATAAGCTTATTTCCCTTTTTATAACATTGGTCAAGTTAGCGCTATCAGCAAAATGGCTTAGTGTAGGCGCTAATGGAACCAAGGGTGTATCTCAAATCTCCTACTAATAAAAATGTAGAATCACAAAAGTTTGTTAAATCTGTGTCCACTGAAATATGGTAATGGCTCTGTAATGTTGTTTTTTACCTATAAAGGCCCTGGAAACATAGATTACAGGGCAACATGGACTTTTACCAAGGGATCAATTTCATCAATTACACCAATTACCAAGGGATCAATTTCCTCAAATACACCAATTACCAAGGGATCAATTTCCTCAATTACACCAATTACCAAGGGATCAATTTCCCTTAATTACACCAATTACCAAGGGATCAATTTCCTCAATTACACCAATTACCAAGGGATCAATTTCCTCAATTACACCAATTACCAAGGGATCAATTTCCTCAATTACACCAATTACCAAGGGATCAATTTCCTCAATTACACCAATTACCAAGGCTAAAACTGATCTTCCAGCAAAAGCTGTGATGGTAATTGAAAAACCATGACACTGATTTTAGTTGTGAAAAACCAAAATTAAAAACCAAAATGATAAAAAACATATGGAAATATAGTCATGAATTCAAATAAATAAAAAATATATATAACATATTTTTTATATAAAAGAATCAAATGGCATGAGTTTTAGTATTGGTACTGAAAACCTTTAGCAGTATCTGAGTTTCAAACATCTCCTCTTTCCAACGCTCTACTTTGATCTAATAGCAGAAAGACGTGTTGCAAGGTGGGCTTTACGATAAAAATGACCAAGAAAATTGTTGTTGTGGGTTTCTTTGACAGCGCTACCATACACTTACTGGGCTTCATCGTAGGGCGTCCGGCAGATGCAGTAGAGCTCCTCTGTGTTGCCTTCTTGGGCTCGCTTGCATTCACTGCAGATGTAGTCATCCATCTTCTTGGCCTCCTTCTCCGTGATGCCCACACAATCGCCATGGTACCAGTTGGTACACAGGTCACAACCAATGTAGAACCTGGGACAACACAGGAAGTGAAAGAGTGTCGATTAGGGTCACATGAGGACACGGTAGCTGCCATGATTTTAGGTAGGAATGCATTGACCTTGACAAACACTACTTCTTAATTTTACTTACTGGTACATAGCATTTTTCAAACTGAAAGTTTGTCATGGTTTACCTTTGGGTCTGGGGACACACAACTCTCCCTGTTTTCATCCCCTCCTGCTAATCAGGAACTATCCAGAACTGAGACACCAGGTTTGCACTACTAACTACCAGCTAAACCAAAAACCAAAAGGGTTGAATACCTCTTATTAATGGTGTCAAAATAGACCATGAAATCATGAAAATCAAAGGGACGTCCTGGAACAACATTAGGTGCCATTTGCGATAGTGTTCCAACGTTGTGGTAGAGGGAATTTCAAGAAGTAAAATTAGAGTGGGTTAAAATATAAAGTAAAAAAACAGACTAACTTTGACTCGTTGGCATGGACCAATGTTTAATTAATCAAGGCTCTAGTCTCTAACTTTGACTCGTTGGCATGGACCAGTGTTTAATTAATCAAGGCTCTAGTCTCTAACTTTGACTCGTTGGCATGGACCAGTGTTTAATTAATCAAGGCTCTCTCACTTTGACTCGTCGTAGGGTGTCTTGCACACACAGTAGAGCTTGATTTCTTTCTTGTTGTCCCTTGAGGTATTGGTAGAGATCATCTTCTTCTTCTTTGCTCTGGCCGCCGCGTCCCTCTCTTCCTCGCGTTTCCGCTTGTGGGCGGCGCTTGTGGAGCCGGGCGAGGTGAGGTGGGAGGTGTGTGTGAGAGCGTGTTGGGCGTGGTGCGTGTGCGCAGCAGCCGCCTGATGGGCGGCGGCCTGGGCCCTTTCCTTGTCCCTCCGCAGTTTGGCCAGGTCCCTTCTCAGCTCATCCTGTCAGGAAGGGGAGATAGATGGGGAGGGGGCATGAGAGGAGGACCGCTGTGTGCTGGCATGTGTATGATATTGTTGGAATCAAAAAACGGATCCAGTGCATGAGGTAGCTCGCGCTCTACTTCCTGCTTTCAGTCTGCTAAGAGGGTGCATTCAACTGTTCAAAAAACTAAATGCAGACCTTTTTTTCTAAAATCACACTTTGCTGTGTCAATAATGTATTCTCATTCAGGGAAGATATCAGTTTAAGAATATATAGTTGAAAGAGAGATGTTATGTTGTGTTTAGAAACTATTGAAGTATGAATTTAGAAGACGATGTCTTTTTACATCTTGACCACGCTGTCTCACTAGAGCTGGGCTGGGAAGAATCACGTGATCTGGTATTTCACATCAGCATAGATGTCAGAAAAGGTATGTTTAAAACCACACGACTGACCAAAAGCATTCGGCGTTTCAGATTTTGGGGTGTTCTTTGTGAAACAACATCAGTTTTTCACGTCATTGTTACTTCACAAGGTTGTATCAAAACACATTAATCTGCACAGACCCATATAATATATTGACGTAGCACTTGCGCTAGCTCGACCCTGTTCTCCCTGAGTAAGAGAGCTGAATAATGAGGGAGACTGTAAAATAATAACAACATGAAATGGTTTAGGATCATAGACAAATGATAGAATTTCATCATTGTTCCTCATTAATGTGTTTAACTCCATTCTATTTACTCCAGGCCAGATATTAACATCTTCTCCATCTAAGGTTAATAGGGCCAATACAAGTTGCCATCAGCCCATCCAGGGTTCCATATCTATGCTGTCTAACTGACCTGGGTCTCTAGCTGCAGTTCCTTGTCCAGTAGGGCTCTCTTCTTCAGGATCTCTGCCTTTAGCACTTCCTTGTGCCGGTAGAGCAGCGACGACAGCTTGGTGGCGTTGGCCTTGGAGCGCTTCTGCTCTCCAGCCTCCTCCTTCTTCCTCTTCTTGACTGCCTGTTTCTCGTCCTTGTCGATCTTGTCCAGGATGAACTTCATCACCTGGTTGCACACAATCATCCTGTGGACACACACACACACACACAAAAAACAAGACATGCATTCAGAAAGCCAGTATGTAATCCAAAATAGTGTAGACTGATTGGTGGTCATATCACTAATCTCTGAAACACAAAAGTAAGTCTAGTGTAATTTGGTCAGTCGCTTCACTTAACTTGTGTCAGTATGCTATACAAATGGCCTGCCTTAAACAGCGCAGAAAGAAAATTCAAAGCCTAACTGAGAACCCTCCTGATATTTCTCATTTGTTGTCTTCTGTCTCCATGTTTTAGCACCGCCTTCGCCAAATTGTAATTTGACAAAATACTTAAGTGATGAATACAAAAACTAAGAGGAATAACGCAAATCATTTCACACATTTGCGCAATGGCTGGCAGATTCTATATAATATTACAGACTCAGCCCACGGGCGACAGCCATTTCACAAGTTCACATGTATGACAGATGTCAAGGGTGTTTTTGTTCCTAGTATGTATGTATGTATGTATGTATGTATGTATGTATGTATGTATGTATGTATGTATGCATGTATGTGTGCATGTATGTGTGCATGTGTGTGTGCATGTGTGTGTGCATGTGTGTGTGCATGTATGTGTGCATGTATGTGGGCATGTACATCCTGGCCACATGCACTTTAAAAGGAGAGGCAGGGCTACTCAGATGTGGACAGAGAAGCAGGAGGTCAGTGCTACTCACACACCAGCTGTGGATGTAAAGGTCAACAGTGGCTCCCAGACTGTGTACACTACCGTGACCAACCACCAAGACGGACACCAGACGACAGACTGTCTTAAATGGCAACACATACACACTATATAAATACACTGAATGGCAAGTTTATTTAGGTACATCACCCCATTACGGTACTCCCTGCAGCCTGGCATAACTAGTCAAAGTATCGACCTGGTCCAAACCAGTGGCCTGGTCCAAAGCAATGGCATACAGTACAGAGGGAGCCCTTTAGGACTGAGCACCAATACTGAGCTGCAGGTCTGCTCTTCACCCATTGAGGAGGCCTGTGATGTAACCCTTCCCATGACCTGGACAGTTAAATATAACCCTGTTTTGCTCCACACAGAGGGAAAGGATGACACACACAGGCAGTGTGTAAACACAGGGTTTGGTGGTCCCATGCACACAGACACAAACACAACAGGGTCAGCGCACGGGACCGTCGTCTTGGCAACGGTGCAAGCTAACTTTGCCCTGACCTCTGGTTCTCCTCTCGCTCTGTGGGCGACAGGGTCTTCTTCTGTTTGAGGTGCTCGATGACGGCGTTCTGCTTCATCACCACCTGCCACACAGGAGAGAGCGCGGGGTCAGAGGTCAACTCAGACACCTAAGTGATAAACAGAACAGTCATGCATGTTAAATACACAAGGAGCAGGTGATTGTTGTACAGACCACAGGCAAAATGCGTGTGTGGTTAAATGCAAGACATACAAACACACAATGAAATTACAGATGCAATCTTTTTTAAAATATATATTTTGGTCTAGATGTTTAATAATATGTTGTTCTCATGAGCATCATCTATAAATATAATTTCCATCATTCCTCACTAAGCTATAAATTTCTAAGTTTTCAAGCGAGTTGTTTTAATGAGATGAGGCACAAATCAGCACATACATGATATAGCACACTTTAAAGGGGCCCTTTTTTGGCTCAACCAAGGCTTAGTTGACAGAGACAGATGCAAACAGAACAGTAGCTCTGTCTAACTGACAGTTAAGTTTAAATTGAGGTTTTGGGAACGTTGGTTCACTGAGTAATGGCTGTATGAAGTGAAAAATTAGAAACATGTAGTCAGAGAGGGAGGGGCTAACTGTGCTATTAACACTACCTGTGTCTGTTCTGTCAGAATGGCTCGAAATTGAGGCAAACTAAACACTAGGCCTGCACGGATCTGAAAAAATATGAATTGCAATTTTTTTGCTTAGAAATGATATGATTATTTGATACGATTTTCTTCTCACAGAGTGACAAAACAAATTGGCAATACCAAACATAGGTTTTTTTTGCACCTACAGCACATTGTGCATCACCACAAGCCTGTAAACATAGAGGCTTTAATGAATAAAGAAAATACAGTACATACTGGCCATTTAACTACAGTAGGCTACCAAAAATAGTGACATAACACATTGAACTAAATTTGGCCCTGATACAGAATCTATTGAAGTAATTTAAAATTAAATCGGGAACAGGGGTGAATCAAAATCGCAAATTTATAACGATTTATCATGCAGGCCTACTAAACACCCAGATTAAGGTGCAAGGAGAAACGTGTTGTGTGTATTAGCCCACCTAATGAAGGCTTTATATTTTATTATATCCACATGAGTGCCTGGTTTTGAAGCTTTGTGCCAAGTCGGCATTTTTTTTCACCTGATATTCACATTATCAGGCTGTCTATTACTGGAAACGAAACTCTGGTTAAGTCCTTTTGACAATCTGATTATTCAACAATTTAAAATGGGTATATTTCCTAAATAACAAACATAGCCTTTCTTGAGCTTTAAAAGCTCACAGAATGATGAAATATAAAATCTGACTTCAAAGTTCATGACTGGTCAAAAAGTGCGTGTAAAAATCCTAAATCCCCAGAGCAGTAAAGGGGACATTGAGTACAGTGCTTTCTTTTGGACTTTAAACAGGTATCATAGACTCTAAGAAGATACAACGTCTTGTAAGAGTAGGTTTCTGACAGAGACTACCACTCCCACCTGCTTCTGGATGATGTCGCTCTGGCTGGCTGCCGCCAGCGCCTGCTCCCGCTTGGCCTCCGCTGCCAGCCTCTTCTTCTGCTGCTGCTGCTCGCGGAGTTGCTGGATCCTCTGAAGCTGCTCCTGCACGCTGGCCGTCTGGATGGTCACCACGTTCTGGATCTGACCTCCGGGCTGGGCCCCGCCGACCCCGGGCTGCTGGATTTGGATGGGGAGCTGGAGCTTGATCTGCTGGGGGAGGGCACCCGCGGAAGTCCCCTGCTGGGCCTGAAGCTGAGCCAGGACCTGGACCTGCTGCTGAAGGCCGGGGACGCTGATGAGCTGGTGGGACGTGGTATGAAGCTGTAGGGCCTGCTGGGGGCGGCCCGTGGGTGTACCGTGGGGCGGCTTCAGGGATTTCACCTGGAGGGGGGTGGGCGACTGGATGGGCATGTGCGCCTGGGTCTGGGGGGGAAGCTGGCCCTGGGGGGTGGCGGACGGCGGGGTGCTGGTGGCCTGGACGGGCGCTGCTGCCTGCTGGGCCGGCTGAGCCGGGGCTTTGGTGGTCTGGCCTGGGATGGTGGAGGCTGGAATGAGAGGTGGGGTCAAACATGAAAACACGTTTCTAGGAATAAGTGTGTCACAGAGTTATCTGCACATGTATCGGTGTGTGATCACTGCAAACGCTGTGTTCCACTTCCGGAAAAGTGTTGAGTGTGAACTGATGTCTGTGTGTGTGACTGCTGGCAAGCCAAATCCTAACTGGTTCCTGTTCAATAGGCACTTTGTCATTACGGCATTTCTCCGGTTCCAGGAATGTACACGTGTCCTTACATAGGCTGCACCATGTCAAAGCAACTTACTTGTTGACGTAGGAGTAGCGGCGGGGGCCATGGGTGTGAAGAGGAAGCGCTGGACCTGGCCGTTGGGCAAGGCCGCCTGCATTAGCTGCTGCCCGGGACCAGGAATGACGGTGACCCCTTGGGGGATGACTTGGAGCTGGCCCGTGGCCTGGCCCTGACCCTGGATCATCACTGTCAGGCCCTGGGCCCCGCCGCCTGGACGCTCCACCGCCTGATTCTGCTGCTTCTAATGGAGGGACATGAGGTAGGTCTGAGTCTTCTGAGTGGTTTAGAAGTACAACTGTGTGGTCACAACTTAATCTTAAATAAATATTTCAAAAATAATGTTGTTGACTTCTCTTACATTTGTGGGCAAAGCATGAACGGGGGGGGGGGACTTTCTTTCTATAACAATTAATATAAATTATTGTGGGGGGCCTGCGTGGCGTAGTGGCTATGTTGCTGACTTGCAGGATAAACTACACAATGACAGTCAGTGGTTTTTGTGCCTACCAACGATACTTCTGTGTTCAAATTTACACGCACCAGATCTGTACACAAGGAGTCGCTGGAGAGCGACGTGGCAAGGTAGATAATACGACTTATCTATCCCAAATCCCAAGCACCGCTACCCCAATTTGCACTGCTACGTACTGCAATGCAACAACTTAGCTCACTACATCATGCGGAGCACAAGTTGCATGAATATTTACGAAAATAGGTAAGTATATACAGGCAAGAAAATGTGTTACATCCATATTTTTTAATCCAACACACATCACAATTTGCTTGCCTCAAAGTGCCAAAGCAGTTGCCTGACAACAGAAAGGACCTGTCTAGCTGGCTGCTGTTACCTGTGTGAGCTGGGTGAGCTGAGCCAGGGTGAGCTTGACTTGGCCCTGCTGTGCCCGTTGCTGGGGTGTCTGGGCCGTGGCAGGCTGCCCTGGGGTGTTGGGGGTGCTGCCTAACCTCTGGCCGGCCACGCTGGAGACGGGGCTGGCTCCTGAGACGGCCGTGGACCCCGGCTGCCCGCGGATGATCTGAGTCACTACCTGCTGGCCCGTCTGACCTGGAGGGGAAGGAACAAACACACAACAGCTACAACACGCATGAAGACGGAAACTGATTCAATACATCACTCTTACCGGCCTATTAATATAAAGAAGGAACTAGACAAACAAACTGCCTACCTTGTTGCACCATGAGGGGGGTTCGGAGGACGGTCTTACCCAGGGCGCCTGTCTGCTGGATGGGGGTGCGGACCACTGTCATCCCCGGGCGGATCTGACCTCCGGTAGTGATTACCTAGATAAACAGTAACGTTTAGAAATCCCTATGAGCCCGTGGTCTAGCATTAACCTGCGCCCAGTCCTCTAATCCCTTTCTCTGAGGAATCCCTCTAATTTAACAAAGGACAAAATAAAGAATGGAAAACAACAACATCCACTAAATGTATTAAAAAAATGTAAACCCAAAGCAAATAAAAACAAAAGCTAGGATTTTAACCCTAATGACAACAGTGGCTGTCGTTAATAGTTTAGGATGCGCCATTCCTGTTGCTACAGAGGGGGCGTGTGATCTGCAGATAACATCATTTATGACTGATCAGACGGGGAGATCTCTGGACGTGGTTACCTGCTGCGGGGACCCAGGTGTCCTGATGTTGATGGTGGTGGTACGGGGCTGGAAGGAGGCAAAGGTCTGGGCACTGCCAGCCTGGCTGGAAGGGATGATGCCCAGGACCTGCTTGTGAATCATGCCTGGTTAGGGGAGAAAACCTCATTACTACCCAGTGCCAACGGGTACTGTTATATTATTAGCATCTTCTCCTGGACATTATAAATGAAAGCACAGACCTGTCCCCAATATCTGTCCCATTTTGACAAGTAATTAAATAAAAATGCTGTTGATCTTACGATGATATTTTTAAACCTTACTGGTGGAACCCCTAAATAATATTTAAAATAAAATCAAACAAAGTGGTGCCTCTTGTTAAATTTTATGGATTTCAGTTGGTCTCAGTCTCCAGGAACTGTATTGATGCCATTCACCTGTTCCTGTTTCCAGGGGTATAAATATGGGGTTGCACGCATGTAAAATCCCTTTTACATCCACCGCCACTGGCAAAACTCACACAGATCAAAAACACATACAGTAAATAGTTTAAAATAACACTATGACAGGTTGGGGAAGTACTACATGTTTCAGATATCTGGAACAATTGTACATGTACCAAGAAGAGGACCCATGCATATTGCCAATACAGACGGTGAGGAAAATTGTGGCAGAAGCAAAGAAAAATGCAGGGTTCACAGTTTCAGAACTACACAGTTTAGATAAATCGTGTTTGTCAAGTTTAAAAATCTGTTAGACGTGACTTCACTGAGCCCAAATCTTAAATTGCAGCGTCTTGGTCAAGCGTTATTGGAACTACAATCGGAATTGTTGAGGTCAGATTAAGTTTTTACTGGAGCACTAATGCTTTTGGAGCTGTTTTGCTACTAGTGGTCAACTGCCTCAATGGCATAATGAATTCCAATAAAAAAATGAATATTTCAGGCCAAAACCTGGTTGCCTCTGCCAGGAAATTAAGTCCGTTGACAGACCGTTCAACAACACAAGGGCCCTAATCATAAATCAAAATCACAGAAATTGTTGCGAGAAAACAAAATTAATGCTTTACAATTAAATGTGCTACACGGATGAGTGACCCAAGACTCTTAATGGGGCAAATCATTTTGAAAACTCAATACTACTAAAATGTTTTGTATTTGAGAAATAAAAGTACACCATGCCCTTCAAATTCAGCCTAAAACATGAGCAATTGTTTAAGTTGTTGATTTTGTCTTTCAATTTATTGATGCTGCTAATACTGAACATGCCTGGAAATACCAAGATGTTTAAGAGAACTGGACCAACAACGAACCTGTCTGGAGGACGCAAACATATTCTAACCCCAAGAACAATGAGGTTGGTTCAAGGTAAAATAAAACTAATGACAAGAATCAGTTGGAGATTTGCAAAACATTATTGTATTCAGGAGTCACCAAGTCTTAAAGCTCAGGAAGGGACTGAATTTAGGAAATATACACACAAACCAATATTCTTTATTCAAGATGATTTTCCAACATGAAACTGGCACAGAAATTGCCAGTTTGGATTTTTCAATGAATCGGTCTGACTACCAGTTTTACTTTATCATGCCTGTGCACAAATGATGTGTTGTCCACAGTACATGATACATCAACGCCTCGCTTAATACATTATTTGTACAACTCCATCCTTTTAAGTTGTAACCCACTTTGATCATGACCCCAGTAAATATTAACCCTGCGGGTAAACAACTTCAAAACAATCTTCAAAAGGGGTCACAAAAAGGTATGTTGGTTTGAATCCATCACCTATGTCCTGCTCATAAATTATGTATGGCTTTACCTCGAATTTAGACATTTTAATTTTCCTCTGACAAAGCAAGTTTTTCATATTTGTTATTTTGGCTGGGCATCAATACTTTCAATTCACGCAGACACCAACATAAATTTAGATGCTTTAAAAGTTCTAAAAATGGTTGTCATATGCTCTTCTCATCCTCTACTCTGGGGATTTTTTGAGGGGTTGTTCCTTTTTTAATGTTACCAGAAACCTGATCAGGTAAAAGCTTACATACATGGTTTGCCTCTTAAATAAAAAAGTTTAGTCTGGCTCCAGAATAAGATTTTAAAGTTTCAGACCTGGCAATGACATCAAATGCCCACTTCACAAGAGTCGTTTTATGGAGACTTTGTGACCTAGGGAGTGAGCGACACGTTCATTTAAAGCGTGGAGAGGGGTTACCTGTTTGAGGAAACCAGACCTCAGTGTAAACTTGTTTTCCTGCTCAGCTGCCAAAACAAGCAGGCATTGAAACAGTCATGCTGGATAAATTACTTCTCCTTCTTAACATCAGCACTAGAGCTCTCCGTACCTTCCCCTGGTTGGCTCCCCCCTCTCTGGTGGTTAAACCATGGCTGTCCCTAGACAGGAGCGGTTTGTTCGAGTCATTTAACCTGCACATTTGAATGTGTGGGATCGTTTGTGTTAAAATGCTAGCAGGTTAAACACCATCCTGTCTGGAGGAAAAAAAAAACAAGGTCCTCTCATGCCAACCTTGTCATGGTTTTGCATTGTTGAGTTTTAGTACTGGTCATTAATGAAGAAAGTCTTGTTGTAGGGAGAAAATGTTTCAGCAGAGTGAATAACAGTAGTGAGGGCATTCATTTTCTTCCCCTATGTACTAGCCCCTCCAGGAAATAGCAAACACCTTGGCGATGCAAGCACTAAGCTGTAGCCAATGTTCAACGCAGGAAAACGTCCATTGGGTCAATATTGGCTCTGATATTTGCCACTGTACTATGTCAGAAGTATTCAGATCTTTTAGACTATACAGTCTAGTTTCCAGTCACACTTAAAATAACTTCCGACAAGATCACCATGCCTACGGAGCACAACATGAACTGTGTCGGCATGGAGGGGTCACCGCAGGGCGGTTGCTCTAGTTAGCAGACAAACCTAACCACGACATGTGTGAGACAACGCCACTGTCTATAGCCGTAAATTAGGTTACTTGTTAGACAGTGACAATTCATACATGTTGGCAGTTGGTAGATAAACTGTTTCCAAATCACCCATGACATTCTGACCTTGTTATGATGACTTCAAAGGAAAAAAGGAATGCACGGTGGTCCCACTGACAACAAATCGTTGTTAAGTAAAACATTTGAGTTCTCACTCACACCTGTGCTCTCTTCCTCTCTCAGATGTGGCTAAATTACCTCCTTGTGTGTTTGGCACGTTGACCGTAACAATCTTGCTGTTGGCAGACAGCGGTAGTTTGGTGGTGAGCACTTTGCCCCCCATGGACGTGCTAGTGATCTGGTATGCCTGCCCGCCTGTTGTAGCCACCGTGGTCACTGTGCCTGCTGAGGCTAAAGGGAAAGATTCAAATTAGGCTACACTTGAGTAAACAAACAAGCAGCTACACCTGAGTAAACAAACAAGCAGCTACACCTGAGTAAACAAACAAGCAGCTATACCTAAGTAAACAAACAAGCAGCTACACCTGGGTGAACAAACAAGAGGCAGCGCAAATTGGCACAGTGCTGCCTGGGATTTGGGTTAGATGAATCAGTTTATCTATCCTGCCATGTCAATCTCCAGCGACTCCTTGTGTTCAGATTGGGCGCCTGTAAATTCAATTGCGGAAGTGTAAATAGTGAACGTAATCATCCCGTGCATGACCTGACTAAAGGCTTCCGTGATGAGTGAAGAGTGCGAAAGTAATCGACGGTTGGGCGATATGTGGTTGGATGAAACATGTGCGCGCCCCTCGTCATATATATATATATGCACATATACATATATATGTGTGTATATGTGTGTATATGTGTGTATCAGCCGCGGTCGGTGGATCTTAATTGGGGAGGACGGGCTCGTATTACGCTCGGAACCGGAGTGAATGGAATGGTGCGCAACGAACAAAACCAATTGTTTTTTTGATTTGCACACTTTCCATTCACTCCGGTTCTGAGCGTAATACGAGCCCGTTCTCCCCAATTAAGATCCACC
>JACXGM010000466.1:36549-64113 GCA_016801145.1 Umbra pygmaea | reverse complement strand
AAGTTTCATCTGTTGATTTTCATTTGTTAAAGTGAGAATAATAAACAAACAACTCAAATTTACAAATAAACATTTCTGACATTTTAGTGACCAATATAGCCACCCTTCTTTTCAATAACATTCACAAGCCTTCCATTCATAGAGTCTGTCAGTTTCTTAATCTGTTTACGATCAAAAATTTTTTCAGCAGAAACCACAGCCTCAGTGTACCATTTAAGAAGGGACCACAAGTTTTCAATAGGGTTTAGGTCAGGTGAGGAAGGGGGCCGTCTCATTATTCTTTCATCTTTAAGGCCTTTACTGGCTGGCCACGCAGTGGAGTACTTTGATGCATGCAATGGAGCATTGTCCTGCATAAAAATCATGGTCCTATTGAAAGATGCAGAATGTCCTGTACCACTGCTGGAAGAAAGTGTCTTCTAAAAACTGGCAGTACCTGAAAAGGTCCAACTAGCTCATCTTTAATAATGCCAGCCCATACCAGTACCCCACATCCACCTTGCTTGCATCTGAGTCAAGGGGAGCTGTGTGCTAATTTCTGATCCAGCCACGGGCCCATCCATTTGGTCCATCAAGAGTCACTGTCATCTCATCAGTCCTTAAAACCTTTGAAAAATCTGTCTTCAGATATTTCTTGTCCTAGTCTTGACATTTCAACATACACTCACCTAAAGGAATATTAGGAACACCCGGTCAATTTCTCATTAATGCAATTATCTACTCAACCAATCACATGGCAGTAGCTTCAATGCATGTAGGGGTGTGGTCCTGGTCAAGACAATCTCCTGGACTCCAAACTGAATGTCAGAATAGGAAAGAAAGGTGATTTAAGCAATTTTAAGCATGGCATGGTTGTTGGTGCCAGATGGGCCAGTCTGAGTATTTCACAATCTGCTCAGTTACTGGGATTTTCACGCACAACCATTTCTAGGGTTCACAAAGAATGGTGTGAAAAGGGAAAAACATCCAGTATGTGGCAGTCCTGTGGGCGAAAATGCCTTGTTGATGCTAGAGGTCAGAGGAGAATGGGCCGACTGCTTCAAGCTGATAGAAGGGCAACTTTGACTGAAATAACCACTCGTTACAACCGAGGTATGCAGCAAAGCATTTGTGAAGCCACAACAGCAGAAGACCCCACCGGGTACCACTCCACTACAAATAGGAAAAAGAGGCTACAATTTGCAAGAGCTCACCAAAATTGGACAGTCGAAGACTGGAAAAATGTTGCCTGGTCTGATGAGTCTCGATTTCTGTTTAGACATTCAGATGGTAGAGTCAGAATTTGGCGTAAACAGAATGACAACATGGATCCATCATGCCTTGTTACCACTGTGCAGGCTAGTGGTGGGGGTGTAATGGTTTGGGGGATGTTTTCTTGGAACACTTTAGGCCCCTTAGTGCCAGTTGGGCATCGTTTAAATGCCACGGCCTACCTGAGCATTGTTTCTGACCATGTCCATCCCTTTATGGCCACCATGTACCCATCCTCTGACTTCCAGCAGGATAATGCACCATGTCAGAAAGCTCAAATAATTTCAAATTGCTTTCTTGAACATGACAATGTGTTCACTGTACTAAAATAGCCCCCACAGTCACCAGATCTCAACCCAATAGAGCATCTTTGGGATGTGGTGGAACGGGAGCTTCATGCCCTGGATGTGCATCCCACAAATCTCCAACTGCAAGATGCTATCATATCAATATGAGCCAACATTTTTAAAGAATGCTTTCAGCACCTTGTTGAATCAATGCCATATAGAATTAAGGCAGTTCTGAAGGCGAAAGGGGGTCAAACACAGTATTAGTATTGTGTTCTTAATAATCCTTTAGGTGAGTGTATGTGTCTTGTTCAGTGGTGTTTGGGTTTCAGCCGTCCTTATCTTGGCCATGTCTTCTGAGCACTGAACACCTTGTACTTCTAGGCACTCAAGGTAGGTTGCCGTACTGGAATATGACAGCACTGGAGGATAAGAGGTTCCTGGTAGCTTCACATTTGAGTCTTCTCAAACCTTTTTACATGTTTTTCTCAACACATTTCTTGCGACCCTGTTGACTATTTGCAACAAAACGTTTGATGGTTCCATGATCACCCCACAATATCTTAGCGATTTCAAGAGTGCTGCATTCCTCTGAAATCCTTTTTACAATTTTTGACTTCTGAGTCAGTTAAATCTCTTGGTCTTTTTTGCCTGAGGAACAGAAGCTGCCTAATAATTATGCACACATTGATATAGGGTGTTGATCTCCTTAGGCCACACCCTCCCTCATTACACAAATACACATCCCCCGATATGCCTAAATCCAATAAGCATTCCAGTTTATACAGCTTTGAGTTGGATTATATGCATAATAATGACGATATGGTCAAAATACTGAGTTGCCAAATAACTGTGCACACAGTGTAATGACTGAAAATATTCTGATATCTTACTTTAACAGAACATAATGGCTATTATTGCTAATTTGGACCAAACCTGTGCTAAGATTGCTGTAAACATGTAACACTTTAATATATATAGTGAGAGAACAAGACTAATCTACATTGCCATAGAAATTAATTTACATTTGATAATGAGACAGAATTAGCTTTTTGTCATATCATGTTTACTGTAGTTCTATTGATCTCAGGGTAAATGGAAAAAAATATATAGAACTCTTCTTCTAGTCAAAGGATTAATATAAACTATAGGTGTATATTGTCGGTGGTCATTAATTAATAAACATATAGGGGTTTCATGTAGTGTAGTGGGCTTAGTTACTACTTTACAGCAGACCTACTGTACTTCATGGTGTCCAGGGTTCGATTCTGGTCACGGCATTTGTGAAGACGGTACAGTGCTGTCTGGGGAAGGGGTTAGGGATTGGGACTACCCGGCTTGCCACGTCGCACTCCAGTGATTCCTTGTGTCCAGATCGGGCACCTGTGAGTCGCGGAAGTATACAGTATTTGGGAAATGTTTTAACCTTCTACGCATGTACTGAGTAAAGGCTTCTGTGTTGAATATGCAGTGTGATGAGAATTGGACAGCTTGGTGACGTGTTCTTGCGGGAAGCATGTGAGCACATGCTGAGAAGTGTCCAACAAGGGTCAGGGGAATTGAATATGACCAATTGGGAGGAAAGACTAATGGTTAAAAATAATGATTAAAGCTATCTATGACTTAATCATATTTATTAAAAAACAGCTGATGAATTGTATTAAAGACTAAAATGAGCACATTAAAGGAGAATTCTGGGCAATTTCATCACGTAGCTTTGTTGTTCGGAAATTTGGAACATTGCTCGGGCATAACCTGACACCACTACTTTGCCTTCACAGCTCCAACAGTTCAAGAGTGTTAGGCATGCACATAGGTAACTAAGCAACAGTGGAGACACGGTGAAATCTTAGAGGACCTGGAATAGCACTTCATGAATGCTGCTGACGTATTTCCGATAGAATCACAGCCAGTGTCTTTAATTCCACGTAGCGTGTTCTAGCGGAAACTTTAAGAAAATTAATTTGACAGCGATTTATAATATAAGTATTATATAGTTAAACATTGTAGTGATGGCTTACAGAAAGTTTAAATATTAACGTCGGGAAGACAGTAGTTCGACTGAACTTTGTTGTGTCCCGTTATGCGAGGCCTCCTAAAAGTTTATATCTATACTGAGTTTCCACACGTTTCCTGTGGACGAAGAAACACAAAGAGTGGATTCACAACATTCGACGTGAGAGATTTAACATCACATCTCATACAAGGGTCTGCAGTCGTCACTTTATTACCCCCCGTCCAGCCTTGGAATGAGCTATTTAATTTTTTACCTCAACAGAAATCAGTAATTTCAAAAATTTATTCTTGGATTATGTCTTGTGATAAGCACTCCACTAATATACCTAAAATAGCTTGGGACCATAAAATGGGTCTTGAATTTTCAAATGATTTCTGGGATGGAGTGATCAATAGAAAAAGTTCAACTTCATCTTGTGCCCGACTTGGACTCAGTCAGTTCAAGGTGACCAACAGAGTTCATTACTTGAAGTCCAGACTGTCCTAAATGTATCCCACTGTGATGGATGTGTGTGACAGATGTCATTCCTCCCCATGCAACCTCTACCATATATTTTTTTACCTGCTCAATATTTAGGCTATTACTGGACCTTTAAATTCTATACCCTTTCAGAAGCACTTAAAATCAATTTAACTCCATGCCCCCTGATAGCGGTGTTTGGAGTCCCAGGGGACTCCCTCTCGCTCAATTATAAAAATGCTGATATCATTGCTTTTACTAAACTATTAGCCAGATGCAGGATTTTGTTGCAGTGGATATCCTCTCAGCCACCATTAGCCTCTCATTGGCTATGTGATGTCATGACATTTTTAAAACTTGAGAAAATTAAGTATTCCATTTTAGAAAAATGGCAGACTTTTATTTCCTATTTTAATAGCTTGCAGAGGCTCCCTTCTGATCTGAGTCAGGTCAGATTATGCTCCTAGTCCACCAAGTGTAATTTCTTCCTGTTATTGTATGTATTTGTATTTATGTTTGCGTGGGGTGTGGGTGGGGGATTATTTTGGGTTTGGTTAAAATTGTAAAAATGTATTGATTATATTGCTAGACACAGTATCTGTACTGTTATTTTTCCTGTCAATCTTTATAAAGAATTTAAAGGGTGTTGCTTGCTGCGAAAGGGAGCTGCACCAACCTTATTCCAGTGGAACGGCTACTCCGTTGCTGAACCAAGGTGCACCAGGCTATGGCAAAGAAGTGAGTTTTACAGTGGATGAGGGTCCTGTGCCAATGGATGCCCATTATCTGGAACATGATTATTGTTCAGTTCCAGAACCCGCGGCAGTTGATCATGCACTGGATCAGCCTGAAGATCTCCATAAAAAGGTGGACCGTCTAATGAGACGTGGAGTTGTCAGTCAGTCAGTCAAAGATTTTGTTTGGGGCGATTTGCTAGCCTGGCAAGTGAGACCCACATCAAGATGTTGGGTCTGGGAACTCACCATTGGCATTGCTCAATCCGAGGGGCGGGATAAATGGTTGTCTTTCAAATTCCCTATGCACCCAACAGGATAGCGCTACAACCAACCAGAGCTACGAAGTGTCTGGTCGGCAAAACTCTGAACACATCTTCATTTTGTAAGACTGACTTCAGTGCCTTACCAGAGTTGCGGCCAAAGCCGATTTGAAAGACTCGCTGTTATATTTGCTGCCGCTAGGGTGCGTCTAGATTTCTAGGCTATGATTTGCTGCTTCCAACGATGATAAGGTTTTATACTAGGTATGTTTTAACCCTCCCGCTGTCCTCCGGGGTCAAAATGACCCAGGAGCGATCCTCGCCCTCCCGCTGTCCTCCTGGGTCAAAATGACCCAGGAGCGATCCTAGACGAGGATCCGGGGGCTCCACCGGATTGCGTGGAGACGCGCTCGGCCGCGCCACGTAACCTCGGCTCATTTTGCGCAAACAAAAAAAAGTCCCGGGTTCGGAAAAGCCGCAAACGAGTCGCGCGATCGCTCAGACACACGCGCAGGTGTCTCGGAGCCGGCGTAGAGTGGAGGCTCCCGGGGCTCCGGGATCGCGTAGCGGAGGCTCCCGGGGTTCCTGGGCCGCGTAGCGGAGGCTCCCGGGGCTCTGGGATCACGTAGCCGAGGCTCCCGGGCTCCCGTATCGCGTAGGGTAGAGATACACTCGGCCGCGCCACGTAACCTCGGCTCATTTTGCGCAAAACAAAAAAAAGTCCCAGGTTCGGAAAAGCTGCAAATGAGTCGCACGATCACTCAGACACGCGCGGAGTGGTGCAGGGTGTCTCGGAGCCGGTGTAGAGCAGAGGCTCCCGGGGCTCCGGGGTCGCGCAGCCGAGGTTCCCGGGTCGCGCAGCCGAGGCTCCCGGGGCTCCGGGATCGCGTAGCCGAGGCTCCCGGGCTCTTCCGGATCACGTAGAGTAGAGATACGCTCGGCCGCGCCACGTAACCTCGGCTCATTTTGCGCAAATCAAAAACAAGAATCCCGGGTTCGGAAAAGCCGCAGACGAGTCGCCTGCTCGCTCAGAGTTGGCGTAGAGCGGAGGCTCCCGGGGCTCGTGGTCTGCGTAGCCGAGGCTCCCGCGGGGTCCCAGAGTTCGCACGGACGTAAACCTCGACACGTATTTGCCCCCCGCGAGTCCCACAAGTTCGGACGTAGACCCCTTTGCGCTCAGTCGACCCAAAGTCCTTAGTTCGGACAAAACGCCCGTGCTCGGACACCCCCTCTGCGCTCGGACGACCCGGAATCCTTCGTTCTGAAAAAACGCCCACGCTCGGACACCCCCTCTGTGCTCGGACGGCCCGGAATCCTTCGTTCGGACAAAACGCCCATGCTCTGACACACCCTCGGCGCTCGGACGACCCGGAATCCTTCGTTCGGACAACGCCCACGCTCTGACACCCCCTTGGCGCTCGGACGACCCGGAATCCTTCGTTCGGAACAAAACGCCCGCGCTCGGACACCCAGTCTGCGCTCGGACAACCCGGAATCCTTCGTTCGGACAAATCGCCCGCGCTCGGACACACCCTCTGCGCTCGGATGACCCAGTGTCTTTCGGTCGGGCGAACCGCCCGCGATCGGACGAGCCAGAGAAAAAGCTGTACACTCACACGCGAGTTTGACGCAAGCCCGCGCTGGCCATGGCAGGCTCCCTCGCCGGGGCTCAGAGTTCGTGTGGCGAAGGCTCCCACAGGGGTGTCTCGGAGTTCGCGCAGCCAAGGCTCCCGCGGCTCCGAGCTCGCGTAGAGATACGCTCGGCCGCGACGTAACCTCGGCGCGCATTTTGTACACGCACACACACACACACACTGGCGCGCACCGGCCTAAGTGGGTAAGAGGCTCGCTCCAATGCCCGGGTTCGCGTAGGACAAACCCTGGGTCTCTCCCTGTTGGTTGCCAGGATCGGCACGTCGTCGTAGTCATTGTCATCGTCCTTGCTGCCGCGATACTAGAAGGAGAGAGGAAAATACTAATATTCTCTCAAGTCGGCGTGCGGACGCGTCGTCTTACACCCGCGCGCCGAAGCCATGACCGAGCCTTTCCCTGCGCGTTTCCCTGCGGTCGCTGCTGCTGCTGCTGCTGCTACTGCTGCTGCTGCCGCTGCCAAACAGCTCGCTAGACAGCGTGTGTATGGCGCGTCAGAAGAAGAAGATGAAGAAAAAGAAAAAGAAGAGGAAGAAGAAGAAGACGAGAGCGATGGCGAGGAATACTACTCTGAGCATGTTACATCGTCTTCAGATGATGACGACGTCGACGACGATCGAGCTCAAGAAATCCCTCGGTCCGAAAGAGAGACCTTCGTGTCGAAAAACTACAAAATCAAATGGTCCTCGGTGGCACAGCGCAGCGGCGGCGGCGGCCGGCGCGACGGGGCCACGGCGGCATGTAAAATCACGACCCCGGGACCCACGGCATACGCCTCGCGCGACGCCCGCGACATCGCCTCGACGTTCTCCCTGTTCCTCACGCCGGCCATAGAAACTGAGGGCTCTGGAGACTCATAGAAACTGAAACTCATAGAAACTGAATCTGGAGGGCTCTCGGAGATACCCCGCGAAGGACGGTGATGAAGACCGCGGCGGCGGCCGCAGCTGGCGGGGCATGGACGATACCGAGCAGCGCGCCTATGTGGGCCTGCTGATCTTGGCCGGCGTGTACAGGTCCTGGGGCGAGGCCGCGGCGAGTCTGTGGGACAGGGCGATTTTCCGCGCCACGATGCCGCTCAAAGTCTTTCACGCGTACTCGAGACTACTGCGTTTCGACGACCGCGAGACGAGAGCCGCGAGACGTGCCGCCAACAAACTTGCCGCCATAAGAGCAGTCTGGGCCGAGCGACTGCCGCGACTCTACAACCCGGGGCCGAGGTGATGGTGGACGAGCAGCTCGTTCCGTTCAGAGGTGTGTGTGTGTTCTATGCATCTATTACATCTATGTCTAGTCGTAGACTCTACTGAACCTCATGTGATACACTGTTGCCCTGCCCTGGCCTGCGTGTCTGCCCTTTGTGTCCGCCGCAGGTCGCTGTCCTTTCCGGCAGTACGTGCCCGGCAAGCCGGCCAAGTACGGCATCAAGACATGGGTGGCCTGCGACGCCAGATCCAGCTACGCTTGGAAGATGCAAGTGTACACCGGCAGGCCGGCCGGCAGCCTCCCCGAGAAGAACCAGGCTACGCGGGTCGTGCTTGACATCACCGAGGGCCTGAGGGGTCACAACGTCACGTGCGACAATCTCTTCACCTCCTACGAACTCGCTCGCCTGCTCCTCGAGAGGCACGTCACCGTGGTCGGCACGGTGCAAAAGAACAAGCCCGAGCTGCCGTGCGCGCTGCTCGAGTCCAAGCGACGCGAGGTCTTCTCGTCCATGTTCGCCTTCACGCCCACCGCCACTCTGGTGTCCTACGTGCCCAAGACGAACAGGAAGCCGGTGCTGCTGCTGCCGAGCGCGGCGAGGTCAGCGATCATGACGACAGGAAGCCGGCCATTGTCCTCGACTAAAACCGCAACAAAGGCGGCATGGACAACCTGGACAAGGTGGTCGGCGCCTACAGCTGCAGGAGGATGACCGCGAGCTGGCCCCTGGTCATCGTCGATGTGTCCGCCTACAACGCCTTCGTGCTG
This sequence comes from Umbra pygmaea, assembly GCA_016801145.1. Taxonomy (NCBI): domain Eukaryota; kingdom Metazoa; phylum Chordata; class Actinopteri; order Esociformes; family Umbridae; genus Umbra; species Umbra pygmaea. The sequence continues at coordinate 55,478 of JACXGM010000466.1, read as the reverse complement.
TGGCGAGAGACCCAGCCCGAGTGGATGCCCGCGAAGCGGAACAAGCGTTGGGTGTTCCTGGAGCAGCTGGGCAAGGCGTTCGTCGCGCCGCTCATCGAGAGGAGGCGCCGGCTTCCGCGCACCGAAGCATCCGCGGCGCTCGTCAGGGCCGTGGCCGCCGGAGCGCGCGATCGACCCGACGGATGCACGCACACTGTGAGGCTCGAAACGTTTCGGCGCATTCGGTGAACGCGGGACAATTTGACCCGAAGGACACGGGACGTGTACAGAAAGGGAACCCTTCTCTTTCTTGCTCTTAGCACACTACCTCACAATCATGTTAACATCATTCACGTTAACCCTTGTCTGAGTGTCTGGGTGTTTTTTGTACTGTATAATGTAAAGCGGCCTTGAGCTACGGAAAGGCGCTATATAAATAAAACTTCTTCTTCTTCTTCTAACCTTAGGAAGCTCTTGTAAACAGCGAGTGTAGTTTGTCATTTATCTAAAACCGAATGCTAAAATGGCTTCCGGCACAGCACCGGATGTAACTGGCCGAGCTGAGACAAAACCCGGAAGCGATCTTGCATATAACCTATAGCGTACAGACTGAGCTTGATCAGGAGGAATTTGAGAAAATAGTTTGAGTTTGTGCCTTTCAGGAACCAAATTAAGAGATTTCACCATCTACCCCTCCACAACTAGGAAATTTTACAGTTGCGGCTGGTTGCACTTCAGCTTGATGTGCAAACTCCCTTGCGAACTATGGACATAACCATGGCAAATCGTTTTTTTGTGGAAAAAATACGTTTTGGATTTGGCTGATTTATCACAACTGCAGTCAGATCGCTGTAGATTCCTGGAATTCTCCTTTACGGATGAAAGATTTGTAGGCTTGTACTGGAGTTGGTGTAGCGGTCTAAGCTCCCAACTCTGGTCTACACATGCCAGCTGGCTACCGGAGCCCCGGCTCGGCTGACTATCCGTGCCCTTCCTCAATGTTTTCCTCCGTCTTCAGGCTTCTGCTTTCTCCTGTCCTGTCAATAAAAAATAATACAAAAATACACCCCCCCAAAAAAAATTCTACAAAAAAAGATGTGTAGGCTTACAATGCATGGATTAGTTCATCCTAAAGTTAAAAATGTTATTTTTACAAAGCTTTGTTTTTGCTTCATATTAACAGAATGTAAATCTAAGATAAACAAAGTTATGACAATTTAATTTACATGCTTTATCTTAGGAAGGTTACAATTTGTATTATTATTTTATCTCAGGCATTTAAAAATACATATTCAACAAATTCCCCCCTGCTGGTTATTTTCTTTCTTAAAAAGGGCCTTATTACAGAACATTAATTTAGCCTCCTTTCAGAAAACAAAAGATACATTTTGTGTGGCTCCACCCCATTTCTCTTCTCATTTTCTTTTAGCCGCCTCTCACTAGCTCTCTCTCTCTCTCTCTCTCTCTCTCTCTCTCTCACGCAGTGACACTTGCATTCTGTGTGTGCATGCGTGTGTGACAGAGAGCGATAGTCGAAATAGATATTGAGAGAGGGAGGGAGAGTGAGGGAAAGAAAAAAGGCTGAGCATATGTGTGCTTGTTACGGAAAATCAAAGAAAAAGGAATAAGGAAATTGAAGTAGCCGCCATATGCTGTGGATTTTTGTGAATGTCTTGCTGAAGTGAAAATCATTTTCTGGGGAAAAAGATGGGAAGCTCGCATTTGCTGAACAAAGGCTTACCTTTAGGTAAACATTTACATTTCCTTTTGTGCACGGGACCACATGTTAACTGTGAGATTGTGCTGTGTACACACGGATCTATGTGTTCAGTCTACTGTGTACAGTATTCTTGCTTCCCCTCCCCCTCTTCCTTGCCTCTCTCCTGCCTCCCCGCTCTCTCTCTCTCTTTTTCTCTTTCCATTATCTTTCAGCTCTTTCATTCAGTATTGCGGTAATAGCTTCCTTTCTGCTCCAAAATGTGTTTATGTTGGCTGTTTGTGACCTGGTCTGAGGAGATGTCTGATTACCCTGTAGCCTCCTGTAGGGCTGAAGAACAGAAATAGTATTTCCCTCAAAATGTGCAGGCTAACAAGGACACACACTCACTCAGCAAATATTTCTTAGATGGCCTTCCCGTTCATTGTGCATTGGAGAACAGTGTTTCCAGTTCCGGCCTTAAAAGGCTTACAAATTTATCTTTCAAGGAAGAAGGAAACATTGATTCTGGAACAGTCTACTAGGGTAATATCATCAGGTATAGGAAGTACATAAAACAGCTCTAGACCCTTAATATTAATGCAGCTATTGTGCATTCTTCAACGTCTTCATCTGGTGCCTGTTACTTTAACATTATCTATACTTGTATTTATATTAACATTTTCTTCAGTGGTGGTTGGAACTTTGATTTGTATCATTATTGTACATCATAGAGGTGTTTGCTTGAAATTGGTTGCGTTTTACTGAGAATAAAAGCAGATTACTTGACTTGGAGACAATTTTACCATTGATTGCGTTGATTGGCATGGTCACATTATGGCCATTGAATGTCACATAATTCTTTACTTATATCAAAGGACACAATAAATACATGCATCTGATGGGCTCCCCTTGAAGGGTACACATGTTTAGCTTACTAATAGCATTTGTGTTCATTAGGATACAACACATTAGGATGTCAAACCTTTCCAGTAATCAAGCTAATCCCATATCATCATTCTCTATTTAATGTTTCTATTGAATTACAACCTGTAGCTGATCGCTGTTGTGATATTAAGATGAGACATAGTGCCTGTGTGATTGTTCGCTTGCATGCGCGTGTTCACCTGCTTTTGTGTGTGCTGGAAGTGGGATGAGTGAGGAGGTGAGGTTAGGAGAGGGGCGTGTCCTCTTGTTCGTCTGGGAGGGTTCTTCTATAGGATGGGAACAGTGAGACATTCACGCCATGTTTGTGCATGTCAGACTGACTATTATCATAAATCACAGCATGAGCTGCTCACAGGTGCACTTTTAATTTCACTGTATTTATGTTGGATACAGATACAATAATACCTTTTAATATTATTGCATATTATCATCGTTTTATTTGTGCTCTATAGAAATGGATTGGAGGTATATAAGGGGCACACCTACATAAAGGAAATGGGAAATTAATCCTGGAGAGCTATGGCTGAAGCATTTTCCGTTTGTATAATAGAGGACAGCTTTAATTTTCTTGTAGAACACAAGGTTCCGACCTCGTATTCAGAAGGTGATTTTTCTTTGCTATTGTATTTGAGCATAGGTGATGGCTCATGACAGCAGGCTAAGAGTGCCAGCCCTTAGGCCACCAGAGAGTGTGTTTAGAATACTGGTTCCAAGAGGCATTTTTACTGGTTCTCACAAGGTCATATACCCCACAGGAATTACACATTTTCTTTCAGTTCGAACTGGCTTTTTATATGTGTTGTCAGTAAAATGCTTATGAGGTGATGAAATAAGCGCTCGTTTTCATTCTCACTAATTCTCCCGTTGATGTCCACACAATAATTCCTTATTAGGGGAACTTGCTGAATGCTATAACTGGCGCCCAAACTTTGACTAATTACAGTGTTACACCAGATGGTAGCATTTTGTTGTGTAGCTTATGTACTTGGTACTTTCGAAACAATTAGATGATTAATACATATCTGATTTAGGACAATGAGTAGATTTAGTATAGAACATTTGACATAATTATGCTAACATGTTCATAGACAGAGGATTTATGTTTCCATTATTCTCTGAGTCGACTGTGGTGCAACTGACACACAGTTGCTTTAAAATACTAAATAGGTTTCTCACTTTATAATTGACTAATTTATAGTTAAAGCATGGCCATTGTTGGTTAAGTGTCATCTATAGTTTAGTTACCACCCACACAGTTTTCAATGGATGATTTGATTAATTGGACCATCAGGAAGTATATTTCCCATTTACTGACACATTTCTCCTGGATGAAAGGCTCGAGTGCTTTTTGTACTTTAACAAAACGCACATGAACATGACCCCTCTTAACTGCTTTCCAATGTCATGGATGCAATATTGCTTTATGAAAAACTGCAAAAAATTCAAATGGTAAATAAAACAAAGACTGCATGTTAGATTTTTGTATACTTAAATGGGCTTTATTAATATAGCAGTTAACAATGGGAACTGTGGGTGAAACATATTAAGGCTGGGATTCATTGATATCTGCCATGTTTACACACTGTCTTTATTTAGAATATGTATCATACCAAACAATAATTTTGGAAAAAGAAAACCTTTTACGGGTGTTGCCCTGGTAATAGTTGGTCATTTTATACAGAGCACTTTGAGTTAATTTAAGCCCTCAAACTAGAGCTACTGTGAGATTTTTCCAGAGCCAAGCCCCTCTAAGCATTTCCTTTTGTGAACAAAAGTTTGCAATTTGAAATATTTTTTTTCTCCATTTTCTATGGTTTGACCCATTCTTTCTCAATCTGCAGGCATTCGCCCACCCATCATGAATGGACCTATGCACCCACGGCCACTGGTGGCCTTGCTGGACGGCCGGGACTGCACTATAGAGATGCCCATCCTGAAAGACGTGGCCACCGTGGCCTTCTGTGATGCCCAGTCCACACAGGAGATCCATGAGAAGGTGCTGTCCTTCCTCTCCATGACACATTATCTGCTCCTTCAGCCTCAGTTACATCCTGTTTTAAGTAAATTCAACATAACTGGATGACTGCTGTAAAAACACCTATTTAATTACCTTTTAATATACAAGACTATATGCTGCTGAACAGGTTAGTTGAAAACTATAATTAATGGTGCCCTGAACACAATTGGCACAAACAACTAATCTACAATGAAGTAAGCCAGGCTAGTATACATATTACGTTAAGTAGAGCGTAATCTCTATAATTTACAGAACAATACAGATTTCATTGTATATAGTGGGTTTAGTCCCAGTCATTGCAACAAAGCAAAATTTAAAATCAGTTGAATATTTCTAGTAGCTTACTTTCAGGTGTTTTATCCTTACTGCTGATTCCCATGGTGTTTCTGGTCTGTTTTGTCCTACTCTGGGTTTGGATGTAAGCCAGGTGGAATATCTCTGTGAGAAATGCTTGGGACAGTAGGAACAGATGGCACCGTGCGTTCTCCTCGTTCTCGTTCACAGACAGCTCCTTGTGTAATTAAAAGTTCCCCTTTCAGTTTAATTGAGCTATGATGGCTTTAAACAACACAAGAAGGAAGATGTGGCAGCGTGTTTAGGAGCAGCTGCAGTTAGAATATACATGAATCTTAAAATGCTATGGGATACTACTACACAAAAAACACAGTCACAGTTAATGTTGATTTAGCTTTTTTGCATTATAATGAGACATTAGTTGAAATGCCTAAGGGAGAAGTGTTATGTTGTATGACAGGTGAAATATTCATATCAGTCTTGTATCTGCAAAAAAAGTTAAAAGCTGCATCAAGCATCTTAACTGCATTAAGTCTTCAGACGTTAATACTTTTATGTCAAACATGGCTGGATTTTTGGCATCAAAAACCAAAGTTTAAAGAAATATTACCGTAATTTCAGACCGCTCATTCTGGGGTTGTTTAAATTGCACTTCAGGAGAATTCAGGGACATGATAAAGATACTCTCAAGCCTTTGATTAATTTTCTGTAAATCAAGACCTACATCTAATTATTTCATTGTGATTCTGAAACCTCAAACCGTGAGATTGAATCGCTTACAGTTGGTCATTTGTATTCCGTTATGTGATGCTTATTCATTTTGTGGTTCAGTGACAAAGAAACCTGGAAATGTTTTGCATATTTGTTATACAAGCGTGATTATACTGTAGCTAAAACAGTTCTCAAAATCAGATTTTTCCCAAACTGGTAATTGTCAGCAGCATATTTTCTCATCATAAAATAAAGAAACAGGGAGAAGCATGAGCTTGTCCACGGTTTTCAGCCAACAGTCAACCTTCTGGCCCACACTGTGTGGCTTTGACCATGCTACAAAAAACACACTAAGTGATAAAGCCAAGACAACTATAGAAATGCAACACTTATTTAATTTCAGCTCCTAGTTATTATTTGTGAGTAGATTTTAGGAGGGGAGAAAGTGTGAAGAGTTTTTTGCAGTACAAGACACAAGGGTAATGTGAAAAAACACATTTCGAATTGTTCCTTATGGACTCTATTTCTCTTATTAGATGGAGCTATATAACTGTCCACTGTTTACTAAAACGGAGAGAGCTTTCTGTTGGCAGGTACTGAACGAAGCTGTAGGAGCTCTGATGTACCACACCATCACACTAATGAGGGAGGACCTAGAGAAATTTAAGGCACTGAGAATCATTGTTCGCATAGGCAGTGGCTTTGACAACATCGACATCAAGTCAGCTGGAGATTTAGGTGAGGCTCTGCTCTCCTTCTTACCAGTAAACAAATCCTGGTTGTTTTGAAGAAAATAATAGACAATAACAAATATGCCAAGACCTCTATGAAAACACGATTTATAGGACAAAATTTGAAGTTAACAGAAGTTAGAATACCGTAGATGAGACAATTATCAGAAATGTCTTTGATGTAGTGAAAGCATATATATATAATTTTCAATGATTTGCAATCAAAGGTCTCAACTGGATACTGATGTGCTATTGCTCAGATTGCATTTTACATATACATAACACATACATTTATATATATATATATAAGTGTAGGTCTGTACCTATCCCTGATGTTATTCCTCCTTACACAGATGTATTGGTTTACTCTAGTCCTCTCCTTCATTAGGAATAGCAGTGTGTAACATGCCAGCAGCGTCAGTGGAGGAGACAGCAGACTCCACATTGTGTCACATCCTAAACCTGTACAGACGGGCCACATGGCTCCACCAGGCACTGCGCGAGGGTACCAGGGTACAAAGTGTGGAGCAAATCAGAGAGGTGGCATCTGGGGCAGCGCGGATCCGCGGAGAAACACTTGGCATTATCGGCCTCGGTTAGTAGGAGATGAAACAGCACACACTTGAATTGCATCGGTCAAATGGCTATTTGATGGTGGGTGTTTGGCTACAAGGAAAAATACATAAATAGTTTCGATATTTGGTTGTTCAGTAGAATTCTATGGGTTTTCTACATACCGTTTTCTGCTGTGAACATTTTTAAGGAATTCACTTTTATTGTATCCCTTCTGTTACAGGGGCTATAGAATTCAAGCCGTAATGAACGTGCTTTCTGTTTCAAGTGACCAGCTTTGAAACACTGTGAAAACTGCATTTTTTGACTTAAAAAAAATCAGGATAACAACATATCGGATAATGATTCCTTACACTAAGCAATGCTCTGTTACACACAAAAGCAAGTCCTAAAACATATAAATTATTTCTAATAAAGACGAACACTCTAAGACAACTTCGCATATCCACATTACAATTCCTGTTAAAATTGAATAAAATGCACTGCATAATGCATGCAATCATTGGCCCATCGATTATGCATTTAACAATTGTTTAAATATCATAAAATACATGTTCTACAGCTTTTGGAGACTGGTCACTAAAAGCCTGTTTTCACTAATTCTACACAGTGTTTTACGTGTGTGACTGAAATGTCTATGTTGTGTTTCTGTCTCCTCAGGCCGTGTTGGCCAGGCGGTAGCACTGAGAGCCAAAGCCTTTGGGTTCAATGTAATATTCTATGACCCGTACCTGTCTGACGGTGTGGAGCGGGCTCTGGGCCTACAGCGTGTCAACACCCTCCAGGACCTGCTCTTCCACAGCGACTGTGTCACCTTACACTGCAGCCTCAACGAGCACAACCACCATCTCATCAACGACTTCACCATCAAACAGGTCAGGCCTGTGGCACACACAAACACAGAGAAATATATACACCGTCACAAACAGCCTGCTGTATCCTGTACATGGCACTGGGATATTTTAATCTACTATGACCTGTGTGGCATGTCCTTCATAGTGTAGTTCTGCGCTGTTTACATCATATCTGATTTGTAGATGCGTCAGGGTGCGTTCCTGGTAAACACAGCTCGAGGAGGTCTAGTTGAGGAGAAGGCCCTAGCACAGGCCCTGAAAGAGGGGAGGATACGCGGGGCGGCCCTGGATGTTCACGAGACCGAGCCCTTTAGGTGAGATCCTTTATATTTGTCTACTGTTTTCATTTTACTGATGGTTATTTCCCACTGTATCAACGTTATACTAAAAGTAAGTTCCTTTCTGTCTTGTCTCAGCTTCAACCAGGGCCCTCTGAAAGATGCCCCAAACCTGATCTGTACACCCCATGCTGCCTGGTACAGCGAACAAGCTTCTATTGAAATGAGAGAGGAAGCAGCCCGGGAGATTCGGCGAGCAATTTCAGGTAACACTTCTGTCAGACATGGATATACTTGGGTTGGTAATTACTTTCCATAGGGACACTACCGCAGGCTTCGAGACTCCCTACAAACTAATAAACAATGGCAAAGCGGAAACGAACACGAGAACTGTTTCCTGCTCTCAGGTCGTATTCCAGACAGCCTAAAGAACTGCGTGAATAAAGAGTTCCTGACCCAGACCACCCACTGGGCCAATATGGACCCTGCTGTCATTCATCCTGAACTCAATGGGGCCTACAGGTAATGCAAAGTTCATACATTATAACAAATGGGTACTGGCACTGTTTAGCAAGTGCTATAAAGATGCTTTAAATTTGCTACTGGCACAAATATATATTAAAATATTGCTATTTTTGGAAACTGGTGATTCATTCTCTTCCTCGACAGGTACCCGCCTGGTGTTGTGAGTTTGGCCTCTGGGGGGCTCCCTCCGCCAGTTGAGGGGATCGTTCCTAGTGCCGTGCCCATTACACACAGCCTGACTAACATCACTCATCCCCCTCACGCTCCCTCGCCAGGACAGCCTGGAAAAGCAGAGTCTGACAGAGAGCAACACCCCAATGACCAGTTGTAGCCCCTCCCTCTCCGCAGAGCTCTGTCCAACTATAGAACTCTCTTGGTCTTGTTCGCCCCGAAGAGGAATGGAGCTTAAGCTCCCTAGAGTCTAAACAGCTGACGTGAACCAGACTCAGAGGTCAAAGAGGTCACAGTTCATTTGGGCCAACCATAGTGGAGTCTTTTTAAAACCTTTTTTGTTCAGAAAAAAAGATACAATTATGGATTTGAAAAGAGAAAAAGAGATGTATAATTTAATCCTGCTGTTTAGACTGTAGTTTGTCCAAGTAACGTGGGCAAATACCTGTTTCTGTGTCCTATGGGTTCATTGTTAAAGCCGAAGTAGTTGATAATATCCTGAATGTAAACTGTTCGTGTACAGTTTTTAGAAGTATAAAAAACATGTATTTGTATTGCATTCTAAAAGGAAAAACATGGTTGAAAACAGACTGATTTTAAAAAGACAATAGAATATTTCTTTTTAAATGTTTCCCAACAAGCCCGAAAAGAGGCAGCTTGCACACCTTCTCAGGAAATTGAGTTTCCCTCGTTTTACTCCTTTTACGCCACATAGTGCTTTCTTTTTCTACCTGCCTGCCTTTTTGTCTATATTAGCAGTGAAATCTGTTGGTTCTTTCAGTTTAAAGGGCATGTTATTCTGTAGTCCTCAGCCTCTGTATAAATGTTGTTAACTGCATTTGGGAGAGAAGACCCACTCGTCTTGTGCATACCTGACGTACTGCTTGCCTGTGTCAGTGTGACTTGATTGTGTCCTGTCTGAGAAGAGAAACCGCTCCCAGCTGCACCAGTACAGGAGCCCTAGACTGCCTACATTGGTTTTCTTCTGGTAAAGTAGTAGGCTAGCAATATGCAGTATACATACTATATATTATAAATATCATTATTTTTGGTTAACAAAAATCCAAAAAGAGATGTTTGTGACTGTATGAATTTGTATGAATTATTTTAAAAACAAATAAATGTCCCTGTTGAAAGGTCAAATGGTATGTGTTTGTCTATTGAACGTTCTGATATAATTTTTCAAACCATTTGTTTAAAAGAAAATTTCTGATATTAATATAATTTGTGTGTTGGAAGACAGAAACATGCAGTCAAAGGGCACTTCATTAGCTACACATTGCTAGTCCTGGGTTGGTCCTCCTTTTTCATTCAGAACTATTAATTCTTCATGGCATATATTCAACAAGATCCTGGAAACAATCCTCAAATATTTCAGTCCATATTAACATTATTGCATCACGCAGTTGCTGAAAATTTGTCGGCTGCACATCCATGACGCAAATCTCCTGTTCCACCACATCCCAAATGTGCTCGATTGGATTGAGATCTGATGACTGTGGGGGCCATTTTAGTACAGTGAACTCATTGTCATGTTCAAGAAACTGGTTTGAGATGATGTGAGCTTTGTGATATGGCATGTTATCCTGCTGGAAGTATCCATTAGAAGAAGGGTACACTGGGCATGAAGGGATGAACATTGTCAAAAACAATTAAAAAATTGCCCTCACTGGATATTTTATATTTTTCTGACCATTCTCTATAAACCCTAGCAATGGTTGTGCTGGAAAATCCCAGTAGATCAGTTCTTTCGGAAATCAGCCCATCTGGACACCAACAACCATGCCACATTCAAAGTCACTTAAATCCCCATTCTGATGCTTGATTTGAACTTCAACAGATTGCCTTGACCATGTCTACAGAAATTTCGACAGACACTGTAAAGGGGCTAATGTGAATGAGACAGGCAATAAATGGAGTGGTTCATCAAAATACATTTAAAATATGGTGTGTATTTACGGATACACAAGCAATGCTTAATCTTCATATATGCAGTTGGAAATAAATCTAATAAGATTAATAAGATCTAAAAACATCATTTGTTAATTGTCCTCTTGGTCCAGCAGGCTTTGGATGTCTTTTCCAATTGATTTTAAATGTGTACACCACAATACAGCAATCTGGAGGTACTGGGAGTTTCTCCCAGACATTTGAAAGACAATGAGATTTGTTTCACCTTGACAGAGCACCAGATTTCAAATGTTGTGGGCAAATTCCTTCGTACTAAGTCATTGAGTGTATTGGAAGGACTGTCGAAATAGAACGCATGTTTTCTGTTGCAAAAATAAGTGTCCCTATTATACTGATCATGCTACATGCCTTACACATACAAGCCTTGGGTGTCCTTGGTTTTTGAAGGTAATGCTTGTCTTTCTGCCCTGATCAACAGTTTACATACCCTTGAATGTTGGGCCTTGTTACAGACACAGAAGGTGACACACACAGGATAAAATGGCAATTAAAGTTTAATTTCCCACACCTGTGGCATTTTAAATTGCAATTAGTGTCTGTGTATAAATAGTCAGTGAGTTTTTTAGCTCTCACATGGATACACTGAGCAGGCTAGATACTGAGCCATGGGGAGCAGAAAAGAACTGGTAAAAGACCTACGTAATAAGGTACTGGAACTGCATAAAGTTGGAAATGGATATAAAAAGATATCCAAAGCCTTGCAAATGCCAGTCAGTAATGTTCAGTAACTTACTGAGCCAAGCCAAGGTCAGGTAGACCAAGAAAGATGTCAGCCAAAACAGCCAGAATAATTGTTCGGGATACAAAGAAAAGAAATACAGGTAACCTCGGGAGACATACAGGCTGCTCTGGAAAAAGACGGTGTGGTAGTTTCAAGGAGCACAATACAACAATACTTGAACAAAAATGAGCCACCTGTTCGAGTTGACAGAAAGAAGCCTTTACTGTGACAGTGTCACCAAAAAGCCTGGTTACAATATACCTGACAACAATTTGACATGCCTCACAGCTTCTGGCACACTGCAATTTGGAGTGACAAGACCAAAATGGATCTTTATGGTCACAACGTTTGGAGAGGGGTCAACAAGGCCTATATTGAAAAGAATACCATTAACACTGTGAAGCATGGTGGTGGTTTTGGTAAACCTAACCCTAATTTTAGAAATGTCAGTCCTTGTTTACTTAGTATAAACCCGGATTTATGCAAAAAACAATAAATAGGAAACACTTGTTTTTTTAATGCTAAAGGCATGAGAGTCACGTCAGATGCATGAGAGTTGGCAACCCTGAACGTCATTGCTCCCGTTTTACAGGATTTGAGTTCTGTTTGATCGTGTTGCTTACACATTTATTTATTTATTTGGTTATTTTGGAGAGGGCCTTTTGAAACACTCACACATTTTGCATTAATGGCAGTTTTGATGTATGGCGCCATACTGTTCTTCTCAAATTACTCCAAGTAACAAACCCCACTACAAGATGGCCCTAAAACACCATGTTATGGGTTGTTCTATTTTGAATGATTTATTAAGCTGCAGATTCTATTTTTGCCCTGCATTTTTTGCTATTCTATTGATTATTGAAAACTGTGTCACTTATATGGTCATGTTATTATTTTATGTTTTGTTATTTATATTTCTTTCTACATATGCAGCTACCTTTTTTTATTTTTTTGTTGTTGATATTTTGCCTTAGGGTTTTTGCGTATATTTATCTTAGATGGTTAATGATGCTAAAATGCTTGTCCTTTCTCTGGAAGAATATTCCCCTCATTATTCTTGATGGCAAACAATTCTAATGTTGGGGACTGAGGAGCAGTCAATACCCCTATTAAATTCTTGTGTTAGAATGTCCAGGCTTTAAATAGCCCAAACAAAATGTACCCAGGTTGATTCTCATCTGAAAAGGCATAAAGCAGATGTACTATACTTACAGACTAATTTTTGTATTAAAGATCACCCAAGGCTACGATATTTTAGGTTTAGCAATTTTCACTTAATTTCCAAGCCCAGAGTGTTTGCAATTCTGGTTAGTAAAATAATACATTATTCAGCTACTAATGTTGTTGGACAATAATAGGAGGTGTCAATGTCCATGCTCCTAATTTTGATGAGGTATAGCTTGCCAATAGATTTTTGGGGGAAATCCCTTATCTAAGCACTTAATGACTGATATTTGCAGGTGACCTTAACTGCATTATTGTTAGGAATTTTGGGTTTTCATGAGCTGTATGCCAAAATCATCAGTATTAAAACAATAAATGACCTGAAATATTTCAGTTGGTGTGCAATGAATCTAAAATATATGAAAGTTTAATTTTTATCATTACATTATGGAAAATAATGAACTTTATCACAATATGCTAATTTCTTGAGAAGGACCTGTATATGGATGTGTTTGCTTTGTGGTACACCCAGTCCAGAATTCACAATGAGTTTAGCAGTAGACACTGCCTGCCAGGATTTCTAGACTTCATCCGCAGCTGCCTCTGCCTCTCTGAGCAATGAGTTGAACAGTGAGTTAGGGCACAGACAAAGAAATACACAATACACTGAAAGGAGGTGTTCTCACCGCACAGTGTTCTGGATTCTTGTGCAGAGTTTGGTTTGGCATGACAAAAGTAAATTCTGGTGTTACAACAAATATGCCAAAAAATTATGTAAGTAATGTTTCGCCTACATCGCACATTGTAAAGACTAGGAGGAGGATGTGATCACTTTTATGTCTGGTCCTTCCCACAGCTAACTGTAAAACTGCCACTACGTTCTTTAAAAACCAAAAAATGGGAAACCCGCTGTAAAAAATGTACATTAATCATTATAAAGTCTAATTGTTTTGTTGGAGTTGGCTTGAGCAACTAATAGAAGACTCATGATACTGTAAACAATAAAATTATAATTTTACCCAAAATCAATATTGAACAACCAAAATAATATATTCAATACAGTCGCATTAGTAGGTATGTGAAACCAATCTGATCTTCAACTAAGTCACAACAATAGACAAAGTATGCTTAAACCTGCACTATGTAACCTTTTCGAAAACTAATAAAAAATACAAAAATTATGGGTTAGGACTAGTAAACATTAGCTAATAGAATATTGGATCTAGGGGTTAAAAACCTAAATAATACAAAATACAGACAATAGTAGAATAGTAAATTCAACATTTCACAATATCTTACTAGAAACAAATGCATATAATGGACAAAATAGTAAGTGTGTTTGAAATCTTGTACATAATCATGTGATTATTCACAGCCTTTACCATTACACTCAATATTTATCTCAGGTGCATCCTGTTTCCACTGATCATCCTTGAGTTTTCCACAACCTGATACAATTTCTTTTGTTTAAAGCATAACTCTTGCCAAAATGCAACGTAAGGTCTTTTTTTAATGAACCCCAGTCAAACTTTCATTTAAAAGCATAATTAGGACGGAAACACCACTTTTAAGATTTTCCCTATTTTTGGTTTCGTCAAAAACGAAAGTGATAGGGGCACTAATATGACGGCATCAAAATCGCTGTTTTTAAAACACAAGGCTCAACACAACATGAAACACTGCTCAAAGCATCACCAGGGGCTGTACACATGAACTTGAGCATTGAGAACACTGTTTGTGTACACAGAGTTTAATAATAATAATAAAGGTTTTGTACAACTCACCTAAGCAGTTTGTGTTGGCTCCCATTTTGCCAGTCAAAAAGTGTCTATTTGGATGGTGTTCTTGGTGTTGCACTCATCCTTCTTCCTCCAAACACGGCGAGTGGAGTTTAGACCAAGAAAGCTCTACTTTTCTCTCATCAGACCACATGACCTTCTCCCATTCCTCCTCTGGATCATCCAGATAGTCATTGGCAAACTTCGGAAGGGCCTGGATATGTGCTGGCTTGAGCTGCAGGATTTGAGCTGCAGGATTTAAATCCATGACGGCGTTCATTGAGACTGTGGTCCCAACTCTCTTCAGGACATTGACAAGGTCCTGCCGTGTAGTTCTGGGCTGCTCCCTCACCTTCCTCATGATCATTAAATGCCCCTCAAGGTGACATCTTGCATGGAGCCCCAGACCAAGGGAGATTGACCATCATCTTGAACTTCTTCCAATTTCTAATAATTGCGCCAACAGTTGTTGCCTTCTCACCAAGCTGCTTGCCTATTGTCTTGTAGCCCATCCCAGCCTTGTGCAGGTCTACAATTTTATCCCTAATGTCCTTACACAGCTCTCTGGTCTTGGCAATTGTCACAACACATAGTAACACAAATAACGGCCCAAGGACAGGAGTAGCAGGACAAAATCAAATAGTGAAATAACTGTGAAAAACTAAAGTATGAAAACAGTATCAGATTTAGGCTAAAAATAGAAAGGTAAAATCAGCCAGAAAAGGAGGTTAATATGCTAATGAGAACAGGTGGGTTTTTAATAAAGACTTGAGGACAGACAAGGTAGGGGCCGTTCTAATCTCTAGGGGCATGGTGTTCCAGAGTTGTGGCCCTGCTACTGCAAATGCACGCTCCCGTCTTTGCTTAAGTCTAACTCAAGGGACTATCGGAAAAGCCTGATCATGAGATCTTAGGCTTCGGAACAGAGTGTAAGGATGGACAAGTTCAGAGAGATAGACCGTGGCTAAGTTATGTAGAGATTTAGAAACAAGGAATTGGCAGCCAGGAACGAGGAATCTGTCGAATTGGCAGCCAGTATAAAGATTTGAGAATCAGAGAGATATGGTCATATTTCCGAAATTTATGGATGAGTCTGGCAGTTACATTTTGGACTAATTGAAGACGGGCAATACTTGTCATGCAATAAAATGCAAATTAATTATTTTAAAATCAAACAATGTGATATTCTGGATTTTTGTTTTAGATTCCGTCTCTCACAGTTGAAGTGTACCTATGATAAAAATTACAGACCTCTACATACTTTGTAAGTAGGAAAACCTTAAAAATCAGCAGTGTATCAAATACTTGTTCTCCCCACTGTATAACATTCTCTGTTATCTTGTCTGTTATTGCCGTCCCTTGTATGTGATGTCATTTGTGCACACTGTTGCTGTACCTCTAGACTCCACTAGACTAATACTTTCCTTAATTCATTTTGAATGGAAAAACAAATCACTTAAAAACTACAATATAAAATTCGAGTAGACCGATCAATTACAAATCTACAATGCACTGCATGACACTAGGACGCATATTCTGCCGCTGGAATGGAATCGATATCATGAAAACTGCGGGTAATGATGAGGCGGCAAAAACTAAGTAAGAAGAACAAAAAGAAAAAAATGACATTTGGAAGGCCTCCTCTGGAAACACTTGTCTCACTCATGTCATCAAATTTCCCTGGATTGACCAATTCTAAGGAGAGCATACTTTTCAAATTTGAAAAACGTTGAGGAATCAGCTCCGAGATGTTATCAAGGATGAATGGATGAATGAATGAACGAACCATCTAACAAAACTATATTAAACTCAATGGAGGAAATGTGGGAATTAAACTGAAACAAGGAATGTGGTGTATAATTGTACGAAATGTATGATGAACATTGGCTAGCAATTTCGCCAAGCAAATACCAAGAAATAGGTTGCAGCAGTTTGTCTTTTGACTACATGTCACATCCAACCAAGTGTGGGCTATGATGCATGAACTGAGACATGGACTCATTTAGTATTTCAGTTATTTGTTGTGTATATTGTTTTTTAGGTTTCCCTTTGTTAGTCCACTGGTTACCTTTCATTCAGTGCTTTGCATGGTGTTTTAGTTCCCCCTTTGGAATATTGTGTAATGACCCTTTATGTGCCTTCTATTGAATTTATGTGTAATGGCCCTTTAATGGTTTGAACACACCTCTCTCTTTGGGTTGTGGCAATAGGGTTTAGAGCAGGAAGCTAGTATCTGGTAGAACAGGTTGTTTAATGATTACAGACAGCCTTACTATGTTTGGTTGGTTAGCTTACCATATATATTCAGCCCAGAATAGAGAGAGGGGTTGGTCATTGTGATCCGAGGATCCTGTCAGAGTATTCATGAGTTACCCTGGAAGTTATCCGGGGACTACGTTATGTCTGTATGTATCTACTTCGGTGTCATGTGTTAGCCATTCGACGTTTGGTTTAGCACTTCTAGGTTAGCTCAGTGTCTGTGCCACTTTAAGAGCACATTTCCAGTACTCTCGTTTCATGTAGTAGCCTTGACAGTAGAAGTAGATGTGTTCACCCGGACATTCGGATTAATAAAATATGATTGCAAACCTACATCGTCCTGTTTTTGGGTCGCCCTCTCTCAACTACACCACACACCTTGACACTACACTTGCAAAATCTTCGATTGGACCGAGCTCGAATAGCTTTGGCAACTTTTTATAGTACAAAATCGTTGTCAATCAAAAGGAGATGCAGTCTTTCGACAGACCCTCCAATCATCACGCAGAAGCCCGGAGGTCCAGGCCAGCCCATTCCTCCATTCATCCCCAGAGATGCTGATCGTCCATGGGTGGGACATAATCGCAGCATTTATCCAATGAACGTCTGGTTTCGAAGCACTGAAAAAACTGTTCAAAGCAGCCCCATTGAAGTCCATGGACACCAGGCTTCAACGCACAATGCACTGTGATTCTACAGGAATGTATGTGATGGAAATTGAGTCAGTCAACCTGCTATATGTAGCTGATTCTGAATGAACTAGTATTCAAGATGAATGTGTTCTAACACATTTTTACTCAATAAATGTAAACAACATAGTACCTATTTGACCAATATTTTTTTACATTTTTAGGGGAAGCCAAGCTTCCCTTGTAGTCTTAAAGAAATCGCACCTCGTCTATTTTCATTATTCATCCACTGATAGCGGTGGACATAATGGTAATGGAAACTCATATCCCCCTCCATAGATACAGTAAGCATTATATACATAATTATATA
Source organism: Umbra pygmaea (assembly GCA_016801145.1). Lineage (NCBI taxonomy): Eukaryota > Metazoa > Chordata > Actinopteri > Esociformes > Umbridae > Umbra > Umbra pygmaea. Next base: position 37,809 of record JACXGM010000466.1, on the reverse strand, counting down.
AACATGTAGGTTGAGAAAACAATTAACATTCATCACATCCACAAAGAAAACCCACATAAAAACATAAAGCAAAGTACTTATTTTGTACTTTAAGACACAATGGCTTTTTTTAGGGTTTCAAAGCTCACGTACTTTGAGACAATGGCTTTTTTTTGGGTTTCAAAGCTCGTTACCAACTTTCTGTGTGTCACACTTTCTGAGTTGTGTGGTGGAAGGTGGTGAGAGAGAGGGAGACCAACAGCAGATATTGGAGTTCTCTTCCTTTGTATAATACTCAAATCAATAGCAATAAGATTTCCCCTTACTTTGGTACTGACAGGCACTGTAGTAGCACAACAAGTGTTAATAAAAACCAATGCTCTAACGCGGTGTGGACACGACTATGCACAGAGCGTATGCAGAGCTAAACATTACAATTAATGATATTCCACTTACAACACTTGAGTGGTGAAGACAAGAATAGCAGAATACATAACGGATTCTGTCAGTGACAACTTAAGATCACACGACCAACCTTCATCTCCAATGAATCGTGCCCTCCTCTCGTTGACCTGGACTAAAATAGGGACTGAACTACCAGCTGATTATAATCAAGGAATGAATGCACAATCAGTCCCTACTAGCACCAGGTGAACAAGGGTAAGACGCACCACACCATAATACTCAACATAAATTTCTCACAACATAAATCCTCAGTATACACTGGCATAAAAACAACACAAAATATGAGCAACACTATCTATCTGTATAGACAATAGCCGCTTTCCGACCGCAGGGATTTTTGCAGTTCCTAGAACATAACGTTCCTATAACCATTTTTTTCTCGTGTTCCGATAGAAGAAATTGCGGGATTATTTAGTACCTCGCACTGCCGTTCCTATAACCTTCTTAGCTCCTACTCCAGAGCAGGGTCTTTCCATTTTCCCTTTTCCCAGGTCCACGTTGATTGGTCCAACTTATAAATTACGCTGGTCGCTTCTTTGTCTGTTGCGTATAATACTACATATTATGCTGGAGCCTTCGTGTCCAGCCTAGTTTTTAAACGCCGCGGTTCGAACTCCGTTATTAGGACATTATCAACACAACATTATTTTTATAAAATTGTATTGGATTTAGTTTTCAGCATCGTAATCTGAACAAACAAACAGCAAGCCGCGGAAGGAACCCAGCACTACTTGGGCTGAAAACAACCAGATCATCCGCATTAGATATTTACACACTTATCTCCAATCATACACCCAGTGTTACAACATTTCACAG